>CAJQZJ010032020.1:8925509-8941337 GCA_907164525.1 Lophiomys imhausi
CCGCGCAGATGGCCACTCAAGTGGAGCCGCTGCTGCCGGCGGGCGCCGCGCTGCTGCAGGCCGACGAGCACGGCCTAGCGAGGAAGAAGCCGGCGCCCGACGGCCAGGCCGACTCGGGCCCGGGCGACGGCGGCAGTGAGCCCGACGGCGGCGCCCGCAGGCCGCGATCCGTCTGCGCCAGGCCCGGCCGCGACGGCGCGGGGCGCGAGAGCCCGCGGCCACCCGCAGCTGCCGAAGCCCCAGCGGGAAGCGACGGCGAGGACGGAGGCCGGCGTGACTTCGTGGAGGCGCCACCGCCCAAGGTGAACCCGTGGACGAAACACGCGCCGCCGCCGGCCGCGGTGAACGGACAGCCGCCTCCAGGTGGGTCTGCGCGGCGCGGCGCAGCACTGGCCTGCGCGGTGACGCGGGCGTTTCCCTCGGAGCCGCCGGGGCCGCAGCGGTTGGTGGCAACGGCGTGCCTCGGGCCTAGCTTGCCGGACCGGGCCGGGCGGGGCCGCTCGGTGTGCCTGCCCTGTGTTCCCTGTGCGTGCCGGCGCCGCGGGACTGCCTGTTCAGTGAACATGTGTCACGGCTCCGAGCGGGGCCTGGCTTTGAACTTCGCAACTTTGCGCTTCGTGGAGCCGGATGAGACGTGGGGACCGCTGGCCCCGGCGTCTCCCGGAGCCGGTGGCGGCCTGCGGCGACGCGAGGGGCGTGTGTGGCGGCGAGGGAGTGGCCGCGCCGGTGCGGGGCGGGCGGGTGACAGTTGGGCGCCATGCGCCGCTCCGGGGCTGTTCGCAGCGCTCGCCGGCCTGGGCTGCGCGCGGGGCTCCCCTCCCCCGCCGAGTCCGGCAGGAGGTGACTAGGGAATCCCTGCCGGGCGCGATCGGCGTGGGCATTGAGTGGCGCACTGCTCGGGGACAGCCTTGGGGTCACAGAGGGCCTTTGCATGGGTGCTCCCTGGTGTCTAGTAGTGAGCATGACCCTTGGGTCTGACTGTCGGAGTCTCGGCACTTTTATTTAAAGAAGAGAAAAACTCCCTTTGGAGCTTCGGTGAGGTTGACTAACCTAAACCGTGGGCACCAATGGAGTCGGAGCTAGCCGCTTTCAGGTTCCAAGGTGCAGGAAAGTGTAGGCCTAGCCTTGGGGAAATCTGCATAGCCCATCCTCAGGCGCACGTTGGTTGCCCTTTCGATTTCTCATAGGGTTGCTTCATAAGGCGGAGGGCACATGGGGTTGTGGGGGGTGTGCTTTAGTACCAGTGTTCTCTTCTCCTTCCCTTCCAGAATCCTCTTATGCAAGGGGCAGTGCTGAAACCTCCGTTTTCTTTCAGATCCTCGCTTTCCACCCACAGAGTGGGGGAAACAACTTTAAGACACGCTTTGGTCCTGCCCCTCTTTAAACCAGAGGTATAATCATCCTCTGGAGCCGCGCTCCTCAGAAGTTTAAATGAGGCTGTTCACTCAGGCCACCGCGCTTAGCTACTGGTGAACCTGCCTTGTGGGTTTTAAATCAGCTGTGACATCAGGCAGGATTGGGAGCCTGAGCTGGCATTTTGTGTAAAGCCTGGGGCCCTTGATAGCTTGCGTCACTGGAGTTATTGATCGTGGGAAGAAGACAGCTTGGCTGGCATCTTACCTTTCCCTCGGGTAAAGCCAGTCTCGATTTAAGTGACTAAAGCACAAATTTTAGGTATGGTATATCTGTTCTGTTCCAGTGTTTGCTTGTTTTTTTTGGAATCTTAAAACAAGAGAGTGACTAGCAGTTGGTTTAGAATCTGGAGTAGTCCTTTGGCAGACTACCAGAATTAATCCAGTAGCTTCTGAGTTTAAGCTTGTTAAGGTCTGGGTGGTTTTTAGAGTGAATTCTGTTGATTGGGTTGTCTGTCTGGTACGGTTAGAGCATAGCCTTATCTGTCAGCTGACGGGATCTGTAGGTCCTTTTTCAGCACTGGTTTTATTTGCAGCCTGGACATCTTTAAATGTGACACCCATGGAGTGGATGTGTAGTTTTGAGATTTTTATGTTCTGTGATGCATACGGTTTTGGGAGTCTACAGAAATGAGCGCCTCATAAGCAAGCTAAGCTTTCCAAAGCTTGCTGCAAATGCCTATTTTTAGCCTCCTTTTGGCTCAGATGCTGGTGTTTTAGTTTTTAAGGGACACAAGTAGTAACTAGTAATAATGTTTTACCATCTCTTCCCTTCCATGTGGAGTTCTCTAGTTTAAGCTTTCAAGTCCTAGGTTTGTTGTGTTTTGGGGGTGGGGGTGGGGGTATGGTCTTAATGTAGCCCGGGGTGGCCTGGAACTTATTATTTAATGAAGGCTGGTCCTGAACTCCTGCTTCTTCTGCCTTTGCCTTTCCCATAACTCTTTTCTCTCCCTTCCTCCCTCCCTTCCTTCCTTCCTTTTCTTGTGTTGTTCCTTAGCCTCAAGTTTAATTCATTTTTTAATTCTTTTTTTCTTCACACATTACACCCCTACTGTAGTTTCCCCTCTCTCCATTCCTCCCAGTCCAACCACCTTGATTTTAGGTTTTGGGGTTTGCTCTTTTGGACATCCTCCCTAACTGTATTATTTCCATTCTTTCTCCGTATTCCAGCCACACCCCCTCTGAATCAAGAGTGCCTGAGGAGGGAGAGATGCATAGGTTCTGGGGTCAGACTGTGTTCACAGTGCTAGCTCCATTTCGTGTTAGCTGTATCTTCCCCATTTACACAACAGGGATTAGTTTATGATGTGCCTGCCTCACAGGGCAGCGGTGAGCTCTCACTGCGATGGCTGACACCGTAGCATGGTTAGTTTAGAGCGGTGGTTCTCAGTCTTCCTGATGGTGCCACCCTGTAATACAATTCTCATGCTGTGGTGACCCCCAACCATAAAATTACTTTTGTTGCTACTTCATAATTGTAATTTTGCTGCTGTTACGAATCGTAATGTAAAATATCTGTTTCCTGGTGGTCTCAGGTGAACTCTGAAATAGGTTGAGAACTGCCGGTTCAGTGCCTGGGAGATTATGGGATATTCGGGAACTTTTATGTGGATCTTCTTTTTTTTTTTTAACTTGTGAAAAGAAGGCGGTCAGATAATGCACGTCTTTGGTTTTCCTGTATAGCTTAGTCCACAAGAAATAAGGTTTGCTTTAAAGTTGACCTTTGAACTGGGCATAGTGGTCCACACCTGTGATCCTAGCAGAAGGGAAGTTGTGAAGGAAGGATAACTGAGAGTTCAGGGCATGGAGACATTCCTTTAAAATAAAATAAAATAGCTTTTGACTCTGTTAGTTGATAACATCCATGTTGGTGGGGTTGTTTGTTTGTTCCTGAGACAGGGTTTCTCTGTGTTACCCTGGCTGTCCTAGACTCCCTTTGTAGACCATGCTGACTTCAACCTCACAGAGATCTGCCTGTCTCTGCCTCTCGAGTGCTGGGATTAAAGGCCTGCACCTCCATGCCTGGCTGTTGATACACCCTTGTACACAAAAATTTACCTTTGCTTGTCCATGGATGCAAAACATGCATGGACAGCTTTTTTTTTTTTTTTTAACCTTTTCTGTGTGTGGGTGCTGGCATGTGGAGGTCAGAGGACATTTACTTATTCACTTATGTATTTATCTGCCTATTTATTTAATCATCTATTTTATTTTTCAAGACAGGGTTTCTCTGTGTAGCCCTGGCTGTCTTGGAACTGTATCTGTAGACCAGGCTGGCCTTGAATGCAGTGATCTGCCTGACTCTGCCTCCTCCTGAGTGTTGGAATCAAAGTTGTGCGCCGTCACCACCACCGCCGCCTAGATGAAATGACTACTTTTGCCTTAGAATGTGGTATAATGATGGTGAGTCCTGCATACCTCACCTAGCTGAGGGCTGAGAATAGAGGTATGCCCACATTCATTTCCAACAAAGATAATTTTTAAAGCAGTTTAAAAAATAATTTAATAATCTTTGTTATGTATATTTGTGTGAGGGAGTCAGATCCCCTGGAACAGGAGCTACAGTTTTGAGATGCTATGTGGGTGCTGGGGATTGAGTCTGAGTCCTCTGGAAGAGCAGCCAGTGCTCTTAACCACTGAGCCATTTCTCCAATCCCAGAATTTTGTTTCTGTTTTTGACAAATTTCAGGGTTCACTCTAGCCCAGTATTACTTTGAACTCACTGTGTAGTACAGACTGACCATTGAATTTATGGCAGTCATCCTGCCTCAGCCTTTTGGGAGTTAGGATTATATGTATTAGTTACTATGCCTACCAAATCAAATTTTAATTTGCCTTAAGTAAGCTTTAGTTAATTTGTATCTCCAAGACTCTGGGGAGAGCTCACAAGTGCTCCCCGCAGTGCTTCTCCCACATACGGTGGCCTGTGTGAGGTTGTGTGTCTGCCTCTCACTGGGTATACTGAGAATGTTTGTGCCTGAGCTGGAGATAGAGTCTGAGACGTAGGCACTTCATTTGTGTTTGTGTGCGTCTGATAGAGTCTGAGACATAGGCACTTCATTTGTGTTTGTGTGCGTCTTCTTGAAATATAGGTGATGATTGCAGTGTTAGAGAGCTACAAAGGTAGCCAACTCATGGTGTCCCAGGACTCTGTGCTTCCCTGCTCCTATGTTAGAGCCTCTCAGCATCATTAGATCTTTAGACACCTGGCTCTAGAAACACAGTTTGCACTTTTGGTTCCTAGCTAAGTTTCTAAATTGCTGGATAATCTTGGAATTGTATACTTCTCTGAGCCAGTATTAATTTACTCTTCTAAAGAAGAAAATGGTAGCCGGGCGGTGGTGGCGCACGCCTTTAATCCCAGCACTTGGGAGGCAGAGGCAGGCGGATCTTTGTGAGTTCGAGGCCAGCCTGGTCTACAAAGCGAGTCCAGGACAGCCAGAGATATTCAGAGAAACCCTGTCTCGAAAAACCAAAAAAAAAAAAAGAAGAAAATGGTAGTGGTTTTGGAGTGTTGTGAGACTTGAACTGGTAAATGTTTACTAAGCTCTTAGTACATAAATATTACCTATAGTAAGCAGTGATTAAAATTATTTTTGTGGGGCCAGTGAAATGACTCACCAGCTGAAGGCACCTGGTACCTTCTAACCCTGATGACCTGAATTGGATCCTCAGGACCCACATGGTTGATACCTGCAAGTTATACTCTGACTGTAAATGCATAAATAAAAGTGTTACTTACCTGATAGTTACCATCATGTACTAATCCCACTCAATCCAACTGATAGAACTCCAGCCACATACTCTTTGGTCTCTCTGCCTTGTTTCTTCATCTGCAGGGAATTAGATTATACCTGAATGTCTTTTAGGTTCCAGTGTTAAAACTATTCTCCCTGTTAGAACCCCGAGCTCACTCCACCCACCAAAGCAAATTGAAGCAGAACTTTAAGTGGATGTGTCTTTGAATCTGCTTGACATGATCGGGAACTCCTTGTCTTGACTCTGAGCCCTGTGAAGGCTGGAGAGAGACTGAGATTGGTAGCTTGAAAGGGCATGTGGTAGAGTGATTGACCTTAACTGTGTGGTCATCTAAAGGTCACACAGCACCTGTGAAATACCTCCCACCAACAATACATCAAGAAAAGAGGATGCCGGGCGGTGGTGGCGCACGCCTTTAATCCCAGCACTTGGGAGGCAGAGGCAGGCGGATCTTTGTGAGTTCGAGGCCAGCCTGGTCTACAAAGTGAGTCCAGGACAGCCAAGGATACATAGAGAAACCCTGTCTCGAAAAACCAAAAAAAAAAAAAAAGAAAAAAAGAAAAGAAAAGAGGATGATCTTCAAGTCCCTATCCTAACACCTCATATCCCAAGTACTGGAATTAAAGGTGTATGTGGCCACCTGAAGTTATCCAGTGTTGTGTGGTTTTTGTTTGTTTGTTTGGTTTTTCGAGACAGGATTTTGTGTGTGTGTTTAGCCCTCGTGTACTGGACTCACTCTGTGGACCAGATTAACTTTGAATTTACAGATATCCACCTGCTTCTGCCTCCCCAGTGCTGGGATTAAAGGCGTGCCACACCAGGCCTGTCAATTACAGACAGCTGTGAACTGCCGTGTGGGTGCTAGGATTTGAACCCTGGTCCTTTGGAAGAACAGGCAGTGAGTGCTCTTAACCACTGAGCCATCTCTCCAGCTCCGGTTATCCAGTGTTTTATGAGAAATTCTGTACAACAAAATTTTATCAGTGAAGCAGTGAACTTGGAGGTGGGTGTCAAGGATGAAAAGGTTGAAGTCTGGTCATGCATTGTTGCGAATCTTGTCTGGATCTTCACTTGAACAAACTGGACCGTGAGCTGTTTTGAAGTAGGGTGTGGTGGCTTATGTCTGTGCTCACGTCGCAGGGATACTGAGGCAGGAAGAGAATTCTCACTTAGCTTGGGCTACAGAGTGAGATCTTGTCTCTCAAACAAGTCCTTTTGATGGCAAATGAAGAAATGTGATCATTTTAGATTCTAATAGGTTATCCTGTTTTGTTAAGGGCATATGGTTATCTCTTTGTGTGGAGTTTGTTGGTTATGTTATGTGTTTTTGCAAACGAGCACTAAGAACTGTTAGAACCTGAGAAAATGAGGCTTAAGACTTTTCCTACCCTGGTTCATATCACTTATTCTTCTGAAGAAGGCACAGTTAGGATTCTTTGCAAGGAAGGGGAGCAGCCTTTTGGCTACCTGCCCAGCAAGGAGAGGTGATTGGGTGGTGACTCTGGCTCTTGGGGATGGAGTAGTCACAAACCCATTTGAGTTCTAAACCTCCTGAGAGACTGAGTCTTTGCTGATCCCTCTGGGTCTGAGGTGGGTCCCAAGCCAGAGTCAGCATTTTATGTGTTACTCAGCATCCAGTCTTCTCTTCCCTGGGAAACGAGCCGAGAGAGGAGCAGTGCCCCAAACCACAAAGCTCTCTTAAAAATGGAGAGCTTGGCAGGTGGGAGTGCCCCACTTCACAAAATCCAAGAGGAGCTCAGAGGGGTAATTAGGTGTTGGGGCTCTGGAAGGGTTTCAGTCCAGGCTCACTGACCTCTTTTGGCTGGTCCAGGGTGATCTCAGGGAAGTGAATAGGCCTGATTTCGAGTCGCAGGGCACTTCTCCCCTTCTATGCTTTCCCAGTTTGCCCAGCCTCTGCATTGTTCATCCAGTACTGCCAAAGTTCTGAGGATCAGGTTGATGGCACAGCATCCCACACAGAAATAATTGCCTCACAGGCAGAGGATGCATTTCATAACCAGGTATGTGTAGACTGAGATGATTGTGTTGGGGGAGGACTATTTCATGCCTTTCCTGAACAAGGAAAGAGTCAGATGAATTTTGAGATGGCCAGCTTCCTGCAGCAAATGACCTGAGATGTATCCCTGAGGGTTTCCCATGAAATACCAGGAGATAGTTTTGATGTGACACCTTTGTCGTTTGGCTGAGTCTTCGGACTGGCTGAGCTCTAGAAGGGCCTTCCTAATGACTTGTGTAAAGCTGTCTGGCCGAGGTGAAGTTCTTCATCTTGGTCTGGGGTACTATGCACATTGGTGTTCACCATCAGAGAGGCCTCCTGTGGTAGCTAAGATGCATAGCTTTTTTTGTTTTTGTTTCTGTCTTACTATTTAAAACAGTCACCATGTAGTGTCAGCAGGTGCTCCTTACCCTGATTCCCATATGAAAAACATTGGCAACTATCCTAAGTGTTCAGAGAAACTTGAGGCCATCCTGCACTCTGTTGTCTTTGTCAAAGCACATCTAATTCATCAGTACAATCCTTTTGGACCTTAAAATTTGCTTCTAGGTGTAGATATTTCTTTTTCTTTTTTCAAGTCGGGGGTTTCTCTGTGTACCCTTGGCTATTCTGGACTTACTTTGTAGACCAGGCTAACCTTGAACTCACAGAAGTCCACCTGCCTGTGCCTCCCCAGTGCTGGGATTAAAGGCACCACCATGCCCAGCAATTAGAGAGCTGTGAACTGCCATGTGGTTGTTGGGATTTGAACCCGGGTCCTTTGGTGCTCTTAACTGATGAGCCATCTGTCCAGCCCCTGAACTAGACATTTTTTACTTAGGTTGTCCCAGCAGCCTCTTTACTGTCTGCTGTGACTTCTGCTCAAAACCTCACTCTAAGCTGGGTCCCCTACCCATCAGGTACTACATACCATTTTCTTCCATCCCAGGAGTGCTGTAGCATGTCTAGCATGCTTCTGCTTTGGGCCTTTGGTTCTGGAATGCTCTGCCTCTGGATTGTGGTAATGGTGAGGCCTTCCCAGACTGACCACCGGCAGAGTCTAGAAACCTTGGCCCTGGACTGCATCCCATCACTCTTAGCATGCTTCGTCTTTACTTGGTCAAGGTGTCCCCAGCACCACAGTAAAGGCCAAAAGTTTGTAGCACATACTGTTGAGCAGGTAGATGGTGTTATGCTTTGTGGGTTTGCTGTGTGTGAGGTGTTGAAGATACTATAGTGACTAGGAGGGTATGTACCCAGAGTTCAGTGTGCAGGAAAGGGCCACGTGGGAAGAGCGTGTGTGGTGCAGCAGGACCATCCAGTGCAGTACAGCTTACAGCTGCTAGGGAGCAGGGCTGAGCTGATAGGGAGGGGTGAGTGGGGTTGCTGAGAAAAGCCTGTGATCACTTCATTTTTGGATGAGAGCAGGGTAGGGCACAGGGAATTGAGGTCCCTGTGATTGGAGTATAGCCAACTAAAAAGGTGGGTAGTCCTGCTTTATAGGAGTGCCAAGTCCCAATTTTGGCAGAAGGCAGTGGTGAGCCTTAGGGGATTTTGAGTGAAAAGCCACGTGGTCAGATCTTTCCCTTTACAAGATGACCTTGGCAGAACCTCTTCCATTAAGATCAGTGGTTTGGGTTTCATATCTGAGCCTTTGGACTAGAATTCCCAGATTACATGCTACACTGCCTCTCAGGCACTCTTCAGCATAGCCCTGGACCGTTCCCAGGTGCAGTTTCCTTACATGTCTGAATTCAGCTGCACTAAATAACACCTGTGCTCAGGAACAAGGACTTCGCACTGTCCCAGACAGGCTACTAAGTGCCTTCCTGAGAAGGCTGGCTTAAGGAGGGTAGTGTTTGTTCCAGACCAGACCCTGATTGTCAGCTCTATTCTGGTCGCTGTGCCATGGTGTTTGGTTTTCCTCTTTTAAGAGAATGGGGATTATTAAAATTGGAAGGGGCTGCAGAGATGGAGTCCTCCGGTTAGGCTGCTGTGAGTACAGTATGGCAGTGGCAGGTGTTTGGGCTCTGAGTTTCAGAGGGTTCGGTCTTGGGACTGGCTGTGGATTACTTTGGTCTCAGGGTGAACATAGGACAGAAGGAACGCATAGGGGAGGAGACTGTCCATTTCCTGGTCGACATGGGAACAGAGAGTGAGGAAGGGGTTTAGTACATGTCCAGTCAGCTACTTCCAGTTCAGTCTCCACTTCCTAAAACATTTCTAAAATCTCCTGAAGTTGTACTTCTAGCTTAGGACCAAACTTTTAACACATGAGCCTGTAGGGGACATTGTATATTCAAACCATATAGCACTTACCACTAGGACCACTCGGTGGAGGGGGGCTTGGCTGAGAGTGTACAAGTGTACAAATTCAGCAGGAACCTGACTTAGAAACCGGGGCTTTACTCTTGAGGCCTTGAATTTGGCCTTTCATTTTGCTTAACAGAGGATATGTTGAAGCCATTCTTCCTCATGGTCCAGCATCCTGTCACTTGATCCCTAGAATTTTGATCTGTGCATACCAAGGAAGGTAGTTCCTGTCACATCTTCCAACTGGTTTTCTTTGTGACCCTGCCCTCTGCTGGCTTATCATAGAGATGAATTTAAGAACCTTGTAAGAACCCCAAATGGAGGTGGAGTGTATGTCTGCCTGCCTGCCTGCCTGCCTGCCTGTGTTTGGAGGTCAGGGGACAACTTGCAGGAGTTGGTGGTGTTTTCCACTATGTGTATACCCCAGGGATTAAATTCAATTCTCTCTTACCTCCTGAGCTCCCTCCCCCAAATTGTGGCTCTTGGAATTTTTAGTGGTAGATGAGCCTGGGTGCTTTGTGGTAAAACTGTCCATTTAGTGCTTTGGTGTCTTTCCACAGCTTTGGATTTGTTGCAGAGATAGCTCCTTTCCTGTGTATGAGAGCATGGTCATTTGGCATTAATGGCATAACCTAGTGTCATCTCAGGGACTTTATGATTAAGTTTGGTGTAGGGTTGGGAGCAGTAGTGGATCTTGGCATGGTCAGTTGGAAACTTTAAACAGTGTCCCCAAGTGAATATAGCAGTTGTTGAATTTTTTGCCTCAATGACATTTGAATAGTTTAGGTAGTGTGTAAATGTAACTTTTTCTCTTGGAGGCTTACTGCTTCAGTCTGGTAACCTAGGCCTAGTTCTGGAAGCTTCCTAGCCTCTGTACAATCTAATCTAGGCCTAGAATGTTTTTAGCCTCTGAGATTTACTCCTGAGTAGGCTCACCCTTTCTTGCTTTTTCTGAACTCTTGCTGGCTGGTTCAACTCAGCTACCTGTTCTGACTCAAACTCTTCTGCAAGATGACTGATTTAGTCTGGCTTCTTTCTTGGCCTCTGACTGAATTGATTCCTCTGCTTGGTCTCAAACTAACTAGCAATCTGTTCTAATCTTCTGGCTCCTTTTCATTGTCTATCTAACTCGTTCTGTCTTTACCTGTGTCTAGTTTGTTCTCTCTTCAATCAGTCTCTGTAAAACTCTCCTGGTAAAACTGCCTCTGTCTGAATCCCACGAACTGAACTGCCACGAACTCAAATCCACTGCACTGCCTCTCAACTCACTGACTCAACCCACCTGCCTGAACAGAACTGCCTAGAACTCAGAGATCTGCATGCATCTGTCTTCCAAGTGCTGCTGGGATTAAAGGCATGTACCACCATGCCTGGACCTCAGCTTTTCTTTACCTAAAACTTACTCTGTACCAGGCTGGCCTTGAACTCCGAGATCTGCTTGCTTCTCCTGGGATTAAAGGAGTGTCTATATTCCAGCCAGTTCACATAGACCTGGAAGTTTTGTTTTGTTTTTGATTTTTGTTTGTTTTTCCAGACAGGGTTTCTCTGTGTAGCCTTGGCTGTCCTGGAACTCACTCTGTAGACCAGGCTAGCCTTGAACTCACAGAGATCTACCTTCCTCTTCCTCCTGAGTGCTGGGATCAAAGGCATGCTCCAAACACCCAGCCATTACAGACAGTTTTTGAACTGCCAGGTGGGTGCTGGGGTTTGAACCTGGGTCCTTTAAAAGAACAGCCAGTGGTCTTAACCACTGAGCCATCTCTCTAGCCCCAACCTAGAAGTTCTTTGGATTTGATCTCTTGCCAGAGTAGCCATGTTCTGAATTAAAATTCCTCTACAGTGGTGATTTCCTTAAGAATCTGTTGATCGCCGGGCGGTGGTGGCGCACGCCTTTAATCCCAGCACTTGGGAGGCAGAGGCAGGCGGATCTTTGGGAGTTCAAAGCCAGCCTGGTCTACAAAGTGAGTCCAGGACAGCCAGGGCTACACAGAGAAACCTTGTCTCGAAAAACCAAAAAAAAAAAAAAAAAAAAAAAACAAACAGAAAAGAATCTGTTGATTGAGAAAAATTTAAGATTCTCTTTGGCTGTCAACCCCTCCATCAACCTCAGTCAAGACTGAGCAAGGTAAATTTGCCATGGTGGATTTTGTTTTTTTAATTCTGAAAGAAAGAAGTCACAAGTGGCTTGGATGTGGTGGCACACATCTTTAATTCTGGAGATTTCCAGAGATGGAGGCAGAACGATTGCCATGAGTTTGAGGTAGGCCTGAGATACTATAGCAAGAACCAGGTTAGGTGGGGTTACAAGTCACACACACACACACACACACACACACACAAAACAAAACAAGGCTAGATATGATGGCATATGTCTCCCAGCCCTTGGGTGGCAAAGGCAGGTGTATTGTTCTCTGTGAGTTTAAGATAAGTATGGTCTCCATGGGGTGTTTAAGGCCAGCCAGGACTGTTTTAAGACTCAATTTCAAAAAACCAACTCAAAGTATCTACCTGTGTCCACATCCTCATGCTCAGTCTTGCCTTCTGACAGGTTTCAGTTGATTGGCTTTAAGAACACTTTAAAGGAACCATATATATTTTTTTTTTCGAGACAGGGTTTCTCTGTGTAGCTCTGGCTGTCCTGGACTCGCTTTGTAGACCAGGCTGGCCTCGAACTCACAGAGATCCGCCTGCCTCTGCCTCCCGAGTGCTGGGATTAAAGGCGTGCGCCACCACCGCCCGGCTAAGGAACCATATTTTAACATTGGGAAAAGTAGTCGGGATGTGGTGACACATAGGCCTGCCTTTTTTGTTTTGTTTTGTTTTGTATTTCGATACAGGGTTTCTCTGTGTAACGGCCCTGGTTGTCCTGGTCTCATTTTGTAGACCAGGCTGGCCTCGAACTCACAGAGATCCTCCTGCCTCTGCCTTGCAAGTGCACAGGCCTGCCTTTAATCCTAGCAACTGGGAGGCAGAGGCAGGGGAATTTCTGTGAGTTTGATGCTAGCTTGGTGTACATAGTGAGTTCCAGGACAGCCAGGGCTTTGTGAAGAGACCCTGTCTCAAAAGATCCCGCTCCAAAAAAGAAAGTTCTAGCTGCTTAGGGATTTCTAACATTGCTTTAAAAAAACAAAAATAGGGCTGGAGAGATGGCTCAGCGGTTAAGAGCACTGACTA
This sequence comes from Lophiomys imhausi, assembly GCA_907164525.1. Classification (NCBI taxonomy): domain Eukaryota; kingdom Metazoa; phylum Chordata; class Mammalia; order Rodentia; family Muridae; genus Lophiomys; species Lophiomys imhausi. The sequence continues at coordinate 8,938,164 of CAJQZJ010032020.1, forward strand.
GTGCTCTTCCAAAGGTCCTGAGTTCAATTCCCAGCAACCACATGGTGGTTCACAACCATTCACAATGTGATCTGATGCCCTCTTCTGGCTGCAGGTGTATATGCAGATAGAGCAACTCATACATACATAAAAATAAATAAATAAATCTTTAAAACAAACAAACAAAAAAAACAAACAAAAATAAAAAGATCGTGCAGGCTTGGTGGCCCACTCTTTTAATCCCAGCACTATCTACAGAGTGAATTCCAGGACAGCCAGGGCTGTCTTGAAAAACCTAAAAAAAAAAAAAAAAAAAAAAAAGACAATGCATATAAAGCGGTGCTGAATTGCATGCCATGTGGGGTGAGGGACGTGGTCTGGAGTCTTAATTGTGCTGTCACTGGTGACTGGCCAGAGCACAGCTAGGCTGTCTGCATACAACCCACTGCTAGGCCCTACAGGCTCTTGAGTTTGTGCCTTCCAGCACAAGGCCTGTAGGCTCAGACCCCATAGTGTTCTGTCCAAGGTATAAGGAAGAGCCTTGTAAAACAGTTGAGAGGAGTTGTTGGATGGGACTTGGGGGGGGGGGGAGCGAGCTACTTAATCTTCTGAGGGAGAACAAGTGTGGTAAGGACATGATAACCAAGAGCACTGTGGCCTGAGGCCCTAAAGCAAAGCTAAGGATGAAGTTACCAAGGAGATTGTGTTTGGCTCCACAAAGAAGGCTTTCCTTCTCTGCTCCCTCCTGTGGACTGGGTATAAATAGCACCATTGGTTTCAGTCTCTTAAGGTCCCTTCTATCCCAGCTATCTTGTAGGTGTGAGAAGGACTAAACAGGTGTTAACTACCACAGTGGAAGAGGGAGAGAAAGATCCGGGGTAGAAGCCTTGTGCAGTGTGGTCCTGATGTTGAGGGAAGGGAGCTAAGGCTCTTTGGAGCATTTCTTTCTGGACAGAGGCTTCTCCCAGACAGTGCTGTCCTGTGTTCTGTGTAGCAGGGAGAGTAGGAGATCAGACAGGGACATTAGAAGATCAGCTGTGCACGAAGACACTCAGACAGTTTTCCTGAATTTCCTCACTTCCTTTCCTGCTTCCTGTGAATGGACGATGTTGAGTCACATCTTCCAAGATTTTCCCATGGGATTCACTGTATCAGTTGAGTCAGAAGTTAAGACCCTGATTGTTGAGATTTCATTCAGAGAATCTCCTACTCAGATTGGGCCAGCTTTCTTCCCCAGAGCTAGGCTAAGGCAGCGTTTAGGTGTGTGGCATTGTGCTCTAGGCTTCGGGCTCATGCTGAGGTAGGATGGGCTACCACAGGTGGTGAGTATTGTGCAGCAGTGGTAGGCACTTCTTGGAAGCAATGTGAGGGTTCCTACATCCCGTGTCTAGTCCATTTTGGTCATTACTTAGACATCCCCTTCTGGTCTGCACATAGAGAGCCTCTGGGCTGGTAGAAGCTGCGGTCCAAGTGTCAGCCAGCTTAGCAGAACAGAAGCACATCTATCCACGAGGCGCACTAGTATTCCAGTACTCGCTCGGGCTCGTACAAACAGTCCGTAGTATGACAGGAACTGCTTGGCTCCCACCAGCTTGCAAATTCGCACAGTCAGCCATTGGTTTGAACAGCCTACTAAGAGTTAGGCTCTGGAAATCCTGCTGTGCACTAGACGGAGGCCTGGTCTCACTGTTTACATTCCCACAGGGAGGCAGTGACTGCCTAACATCACCCCTAAAACTAGCAGCTCAAAGAGTCACCCATCTTGAGGGCGTGGTGTGCAGTCCTGTTATCCCAGCTGCTCTGGAGGCAGTTTCATAGGGAAGCTCTGAGCAGTGACTAGGTACAGGTGCTATTAATGTTAAGGTGTTAGCGTGATCCATGACCATTCTAGCCAGAGAGACTGCAGCTAGTATCCTCGGAGGACAGAGACGGTCTGCGTAGATGAGGATGGCTCAGAGATACACATGGGGGACTCTACTCTACCCTGGAAAGTAGAGAGCAGTGGCACTGCTTCCTCAGGTCTGTGGAGAATGCATGGGGAGCAGGGTGAGAGCAGAAAGGCCTGCAGGAAACTCCTGCAGATCATAGTAGTAGACAAGAAGGAAATAACACCAGAGCTCCTTTCAGGAGATTCCTTGCTTCTCCACATGTTTTTTTTTTTTTTTGGTTTTTTGAGACAGGGTTTCTCTGAATATCTCTGGCTGTCCTGGACTCGCTTTGTAGACCAGGCTGGCCTCAAACTCACAAAGATCTGCCTGCCTCTGCCTCCCAAGTGCTGGGATTAAAGGCGTGCGCCACCACCGCCCGGCTTGTCCACATGTTTTGATACACATTTTAGTCTCCTTGCTGGTCACCCCTCCTGCTGGCCATCTGATACACATTTTTGATAGCAAAAATGTTCCAGAGAAGGATTGAGCCAAAATTACAAGATGGTAAGCGGTTAAAAGCTGTTTTAAGCCAGGAGGTGGTGACACACACCTTGATCCCAGCACTTGGGAGGCAGAGGCAGGTGGGTCTCTGAGTTCAAGGTCAGCCTGGTACAAAGTGAGTCCAAGACAGCCACCCTGTCTGGAAAAACAAAAAATTGTTTTTAGCTGTGTTGTTTCTTAGGGGACTTTAAGCAGTTTAGAAGGTTATTTGATCTAAAACAGGACTTGAATCATGGTATTCAAGTGAGATTTCTTTTTTTTTTTTTTTTTTTAAGATTTATTTATTATGTATACAGTGTTCTGTCTGCAGGTATATCTGCAGGCCAGAAGAGGGCACCAGATCACATTGTGGATGGTTGTGAGCCACCATGTGGTTGCTGGGAATTGAACTCATGACCTCTGGAAGAGCAGCCAGTGCTCTTAACCGCTGAGCCATCTCTCCAGCCCTCAAGTGAGATTTCAACAAAAAATTTTTCTTTTGCATTTTGTCAGAGCAGAATGTAGTCAAGGTCTTTGTTTATACCTGCAAATATGCTTTCCTAGGAAATGTGTGGGCTGGAGAGAAGGTTCAACCAGTTAATAATAGCACTTGCTTTTCTTGCAGAGGACCTCACTTCTCTTCCCATTACGCATGAGGGGTGGTTTGTGACCACTCTAGCTCCAGGGGATCTAATGCCCTCTGTGGGTACTGCTTTCACGAGTGTATACACACACACACACACACACACACACACACACACACACACACACACACACACACACACAC
>CAJQZJ010032020.1:8941347-8955782 GCA_907164525.1 Lophiomys imhausi
CACACACACACACACACACACACACACACACACACACACACACACACTCCTGTACACATAATTTAAAAGAAATCTTTTTTTTTCTCTTTGATTTTTGTTTGGTTTGGTGTTTTTTTTTTTTGTTTGTTTGTTTGTTTGTTTTTTGGAGACACGGTTTCTCTGCATAACCCTATCTGTCCTGTAACTGGATTTGTAGACCAGAGTGGTCTCTGTCTCCTGAGTGCTGAGATTAAAGATGTTAGCATCCCCCTCCAAGACTGGCTGGAAAGGTGATGCCACCCGTTCTCTGAACATGTTTTGGTTGTGGAGTGTCTGCCTAGCTAGCTTCTTTGTGTGTTTTTCATAGTTATGACCTGGTGGGCCTCAAAAGTGTCTTTTTGTTTGTTTTTCCATTCAAATGAGTCTAGAAAAGCTCTAACCCACATTCTTTGTTCATGTGATGGTACTTCTGACAGGCTCCCTGTAACATGTCCGCTTCACACACCTGTGGTCTCTTTCCTACAGAAGATCTTAAAGTGACTACAACCTTTGACTTCAACTGCTCCAGTATCTGAGTGAGTGGGTGGGGCGGTGAAGCTCTGTGCCCTTGGTGTATTGGTGGATTATATAGAATACTCTAGGCAGCTGGAAGTCTGTCCTCTTGCCTTTCTTTTCAGAGATGTTGTGAGAGTAATCTTTATCAGAGGGACATTGTAGGTGCTCACTTGTCATCCCAGCACTGGGAAAGCTGAGAGAAGGAAAGGAGTTTAAGCCCAGCCTTAGTTAGCTACAGCAAGTTTGGAGGCCAGTCTGGGCTACATGAGATGTCCTCAAAAGACTAAAAAGGAGAAAAAAAATAGTAATTTTATAAGACTGCGATGGTTTGGTTGTGAGTCAACCTCTTGGTTCATTCTTTCTATTTGTTTGTTTGTTTGGTTTTTTGAGACAGGGTTTCTCTGTGTAACAGCTCTGGCATTGTAGACCAGGCTGGCCTCGAACTCACAGTGATCCACCTGCCTCTGCCTCCCAAGTGCTGGGATTAAAGGTGTTCACCACCACGCTTGGCTCTTATTTTAATTTTTTTAAAACCAACTCACTGTTTCCCTGTGGATTGATGTTTCTTACTTCCTCTTCACATCTCAACTGCCTAGGAGCTTAACTTGCCGAGCCTTGCCAATCAGGTGAAAGGGTCATTGGGTTCTTTGGTTCCAGATCTCTTGAGCTGGTATCTCTCTCTACCTTCATCTGCCTGTTCCAACCTCCATGCCCCTGCTGGGTGGAGGTGGAAAAAAATGTGGATGGGCAGCATGGGATACCAGCAACAGAACAGAGTCACAGGTCCTGGCTACGTTACAGAATGATTATGACCCTGATTTTTTTTTTTTTTTAATCATGTGTGTTCCTACAGAGGCCACCTGATATGAATACTGGGAATCTAACTCAGTTCTCAAACTCAGTCCTCTGGAAGAGCAATACATACTCTTGACTGTGGAGCCATCTCTCTGGTCCCAATGATCCTGGGTGTTGATAGTTTTCTGTTTCTCTGAGGACAGAGAATGCTGTGTCAGCAACTGCTGTGGGTTCTTGTTAGTGTTACATACAGTACAACTCTGGCTGTCATGGAACTCACTATCTAGGCCAAATTGACTTGGAACTCTGCCTCCCAGGTGCCAGGATTAAAGGCATTTGCCACCATGCTGGACCTTGTTGTAAGTTTTGATTTTGTTTTTTTTTTTTTTTTTGGTTTTTCGAGACAGGGTTTCTCTGAATATCTCTGGCTGTCCTGGACTTGCTTTGTAGACCAGGCTGGCCTCGAACTCACAAAGATCCGCCTGCCTCTGCCTCCCAAGTGCTGGGATTAAAGGCGTGCGCCACCACCGCCCGGCTTGTTGTAAGTTTTGAACAGCTGGATAAGATTTTTCATCTATGGGTCCAGAGCAGGCTGAAATGAAAGCATGGAAAAGCCAGTTCTGACTTTGGCCTTCTTTTCTTATTCTCACAGTGCATGTTGGGTATAGATTTAGCCAAGCTGCTGGGCCTCTGTCAGGTTCTAGCTCATTAACTCTGCCTCAAGCACGGGTGGCAAGGTTGCCCTAGAGATTCTGCTCAAAGTGCTGGGGTATTGTTACTTGTTGCATGCTTATCAGAGTTCTGAGTCTCTGTATATATCCCACTCATTATTTCTATTAATTTTTACCATAGTCCTGTGGGGCCTAGTTCTGTGGGTATGATCCTTATAAGAATGTGGAGCTCTGAGAGGCTCAGAAATTAACTTGGTTATGCAGTAGTTAGTGAGTAGCTGAGATTTGCCTGTAACACATTGACTCCAGAGACAGTACCCTACCAGCTACCTAGCCTGCATTCTCCCAGACCAAGTGTGTGTGTGTATATATGCATAAGTATGTACACATATATGCATATATCCTACAAAACTTAAGCTATTTCTGGAAGAAGAGGGCCTAACCTTACCTTCAGGCTTCAACCTGGAGGTCCCATTCCCCCTCTGGCAGGCTGTGTTCTCTGGACATAGGGCTATAGGTATGAGCCAGACCCTAGGAACTTTGGATCCTGCCAGGAAGCCTTGCCCCTTCTTCCCCAAGAGATGTTCTTTTTGGTTATGTTAGGGCCATGTAGATATGCTGGAAAGGATTCTGACCTTGGGGCCTGGCCTGAAGAATAGGAAGGGTAGGCTGACTCTTCAGGCGTTGTGACACCAACTATTATGTGCTGGGCTGGGCTTTTTAGCTTTTTGAAGTAGAAAATCTTTTTAAGTCACTCAGACAATAACAGTTCGTGTCCCACCAACCACCATGAGTACTAATAAACACTGATAAGATTGTATCTATCTCTAAACCAGTACTGCCTGATAGAAATACGGTGAGCTGGGAATGTTACCCAGTGAATAAAGTGCTTGCTTAGCACGTAGCTTCCAGCAGGCTTGGGAGAAGGAAGGCAGAAACTCTAGTCAGTGCTAGACAGCTGTAGAGGGAGGGACACTCACACAGTGTCTCTCACTCTTTCACTGCCCTTTCAGCTCCCTAAGCTGGGTCGGAGGCCACAGAGTCATGCTCAGAATTCACGTGTGCACATGCTCCTTGCCCTGGCTGAGAGAAGCCTGGCAGCATAGGCACACTTTGTTACCTTTCAGTTTTTCCCTATATACATGCTGCCTTCTCAGAGTTCCTACAGGCTACCATTTGGTTTTGGAAGTAACTGTATAAGAAATGAGCGGGGGTGGGGGGCGGATGAGTGCATATGTAAGAGACTCTGCGGCACCCTCCTGTGGACACTTCCGCCCAGCCTCCGTGTGCAAAGACGCCCTCCTGTGGACACTTGTGCCCAGCCTCCTTGTGCAAGGACGCCCTCCTGTGACGGGTGCACTGGAGCCAGTGTTTGTTGCTTCCTCCTTTCATTCCCAAAAGGAAACTTTGTTTTGTTTCAAGACAGGGTTTCTCTGTGTAATCTTGGGTGTACTGGAACTCACTCTGTAGACCAGGTTGGCCTCAAACTCAGATCCACCTGCCTCTGCCTCAGGCATGCACCGCCACCACCACCAGGCTCGAAATCAAACATTTTCAGGGCTGCCTCCCAGAGTACTGTTTGCCTGCTGCTAGACAGCCTACCCCTTTGAAGAAGTTTGCCCCTGCAGTGACCGTGCTGTGCACCACCATGAGTGCAGTGGATTGCATGAGTGCAGTGAGCAGTGTAGGTGCTGTTGGAGCTTTGCTGGAACAGCCTGTGAGTTGCAGGCCACAAGTGCCTTAGACTCAGTGCTAAGGCAAGCCACCCCTGCTCTGTCCTCTTTCTTCTACTACCCCACCCCATTTTCATTGGCCGGTGTGTCAGCTTGTTCTCTTTGGTCTGTTGCTACCCCACGTGGATGCTGTGATGGAGGATCTTCGTGGGCCAACTTTGTATCAACCCTCAGGCAGAAAGAATTGCTGGTGACTGAGGGTTTGTCAGCTGAGTGGGCCTAGGGAAGGCAGTCTTCTCCACACTTGACTTAAGCCCATTCTTGCTTATCACTATCATGCCTGCCACTGTGAGCCAAGTCTTGAAGCTGGGAGGGATCTTCAGAGATCAAGAGTTGGCTTCCTTTATTGCATGAAATACTTCAAATATATGATTGATAGATAAATAAATAGAGAAATGGTCTTTAAAAACTTCAGAGGCCAACAGAATATGGCATTTAAAGATTTTATTATTTTAAGAGTTCTTTGACTTAAGATATGTCAGCTCTGGACAGTAACGTATTCATCTGAAAGAAGATTGAGCACCAGAAAAGCTCCATTTGGAGCTGCCTCAAATGTGGCAAACAGCCACTGGGCAAAAATGCCCCTGCTTTCTCTACAGGTATGCTGCCCAATTGGACAGGACTTGAAGGCAGGTAAATTGACTGCCTAATCTGCCAGGACAGTGGGAGCAACTCCTTTTTGGGGGCGGAGGGGGAGTCTTTCCACACAGCCCTGGCTGTCCTGGACTCACTGTGCAGACCAGGCTGGCCTTGAACTCACAGAGATCCACCTGCCTCTGCCTCCTGGGAGTGCTGGGGTTAAAGGTGTGCACCACCACGCCCGACGAGCTAGTCCTTCTTATTTCCTGCTTCACAATTAAGTCTATGAGATATGCTTGGCTGGAAGGCTGAAGAGATGCTCCAGTATTATAGAGAAATTTGGGACTGTCCAGGTAGCCTACTTACTGTCTTGTCAATTTTCTTTCTTTTTTTTTTCTTTTTGGTTTTTTGAGACAGGGTTTCTCTGTGTAATGGCTCTGGCTGTCCTGGACTTGCTTTGTAGACCAGGCTGGCCTCAAACTCACAGTGATCTGCCTGCCTCTGCCTCCCAAGTGCTGGGATTAAAGGCGTGCACCACCACGTCCGGCGTCAATTTTCTTTTTTGGAAGCTTGCTTGCTTTGCACTTCCTGCTTACTCAGGTAATTTTATTCCTTTTTAGTCTCTGATGGGGTTGAAGACTAAATCGTTATTGTCTAAGTTGTTTGAAAATTGAAAAGATTGAGCCGGGCGTGGAAACCAAAAAAAAGAAAATTGAAAAGATAACTTTTAGGTTGGTAATGGAAGTTAGGATAAAAATTGAGTTAAGTACAGAACCTTGAACACACCAAGACAGGATAGATAATAAAATATTTTTCCTAAGTTGCCAAACGTATATGGGCTAGATGTTGTGGATATATATCATAATTATCCCATAGTTCTTATTTACTTTATACAGTTTATCGAAAGAAAAAGAGCTTTTTATTGCACTAAACGGGGGGAAATGTGGAAGGAATCTCTTTTGTATTGTATGGATGTAGCAGCTGTCAATAAAAGAACTATGGCCTATAGGAAAAGTTAGAATAGGAGGTGGGACGTCTGGTAGGCAGAGAGGATTCTGGGAGAATTCCCGGTGAGGGAGATTCGCCTGGGAAGATGTGAAGAGGAGAGACGAAAGACATGGTACACAAGCACAGGTAACCAGCCATGTGCTTAGCCTAGAACAAATGGGTTATTTTGGGGCTGGAGAGATGGCTCAGCGGTTAAGAGCACTGGTTCTTCTGAAGGACCCAAGTTCAGATCCCAGCACCCCATGGCAGTTCACAGATGTCTGCAATTGCCGACTAGGGAGGCAGAGGCAGGTGGATATCTGAGTTCAAGGCTAGTCTGGTCTACAAAGTGAGTCCAGGACAGCCAGGTATACATAGAGAAACCTTGTGTCGGGGGAAAAAAAACAACAACAAAAAACAAATGGGTTATTTTGTTATTAGCTAGTCAGGGAACAAGCCTAACTATATGGCCTAGGTATTTGTAAATACACTTTGAGTCTCACAAGTCTTTATTCCAGGAACTTGGGATCAGGAAGAAAAACACCCGACTACTATGTTCCTTTACATTCCTTGGAGCTCTGTTATCCTAAAGCAGGATGTTGCTCAAAGTGGCAGCAGTCTACCAGCTACTTTGTCCTGCTGGTGGCTGGAACAGGTGATCTAGGACAAACCAGTACTAATCAGCTTTTCTGAGCACTGGGCATGGGCTTGTGCATTTGTTCTTCCTGGTTTTCCTTCATCTGTAGGCCCAGGCCTAGAGTTGTAAGTCTTGTTTTAGGGCAGAGTGGTCCCTGGATAGAGACAGCACTAATCCCATTGTCAGCCTTGTCAGCTCATATTTGTAGCCTAGCCTTCACCCTTCCACCCAGCAGCTCAGATACTTGACTGAAGAGCACTGCTCATTCATTGCTGACTGAAGTTGTAAGTACTCACATTGGTGGCTGCTGCCTTTCTGCCTATAACAGACATAGACCCTGGACTTTTCTTGAGCCTCTTTCTGCCTGAGATTCCCCTAGAGCAGCACCAGGCAGTACAATGAGCCATCCACAGGTGGGCTAAAGATTACAGTTTCATATGCTGAGCACCAGGAATGGGGATTGGTTGTTGAACACTGCTTCCCAGGATCAGGAGCAGCCCAGGCCTGGGGTCTCAAAAACAGTTTACAGGTAACTGAATCCAGAGCCTTAGGAGTACTGGGTGAGAGCTTTGTTTGTTTGTTTGTTTGTTTTTTAAGTACTTTTATTTTGTATACAGTGTTCTGTATTGAGGGCACCAGACCTCAATATAGATGGCTATGAGCCACCATGTGGTTTTTGGGAATTGAACTCAGGACCTCTTGAAGAACAGCCAGTGTTCTTAACCTCTGAGCCATCTCTCCAGCCCCTGGGTAAGAGCTTTCTCACTGAGCCACATCCATGGTCCAGTTTACTATTGAGGCAAGTCATGTCTCAGGACTATGGAGTGTGAAGACAGCAGCTTATTCTAGTGAGACTGATACAGTGGTGGTGGGTGAGGACATACTTACTAGCCCTAGTCATCAGTTTTCCCAGGTCTAAGAGCAGGGCCTAAATCTAAATGCACATCCTGGCATTTCACCTTGCTTCCTGTTTTTCTGCCTCTTGACATTTTGACCTGTGGGCTCTCTAGCTCCCTGCACCCATCTATCTCAATTTTGTTTCTGGAGGCAAAATCCTCTGGGGATTTGGTTTTTGCTTGAACCTAAGACCCTGCTTTTGATTAGTAGATCATGGGTTATAAGGCCTTTGGGAAAACAAGAGCTTTGACTCTGACCATCCCTCAGAGCACTCCACATCCCATATAGGTGAGCTAATTTCAGAGAGCTGAATTTCTAGTGAGTGGCCTCGTTTCCTGTAAGACTTACAGGCATAGCAGGGTGTGGTGGTACACACTTTAATCCTAGCATTCAGAAGGCAGAGGCAGGAGGATCTCTGGAAGTTCAAGTCAGCCTGGTCGACATACTGAATTCCAGGATAGTCAGGGCTGCACTGAGAGGTCCTGTCTCAAAACAAGCAGCAACAACAACAAAAAACACCTAGGCTTGGGCTTGGAGTTCTTTGGGGACATTAAAAACAAACAAAAACTCTAGTGTTTATTTCTTGTGTTGCCTGTGTTGTCACATCTTTGGAATCACATACTTTCCTACTCTGTGCTTTTTGGCTTCAGCTTTGAACCTCTTGTAAAACAGTCTTTTGCTGTGTGGATTGTAAAGGGAATTCCTAAAGGGTCACACCAGGAGGCCTGATTTCCTGGAGTAAGTGCTTAGTAAACAGTAACAGCGTTATTTTAAGGGACTCAGACATGGGCTTTGAGTAGGCAGACAATAGATTTGGAGGGACGAGAAGGTGGAAACAATGGCTACAAGGATGACACAGATAGACAGTGACGTTTAGAGCTTTTTTTTCTCCTGGCACAGTCACAGTTGGGAGGTTGGTGTGCCGCTAAACCTCAAGCATTAGCCAAACTCACTCCCTATGACCTCGTATCTGTCACAACCTTCAGCTCCAGAAGGCTCCATTCTTTATTCCTGGGGCTGAAGTACAGACTAGTTGGTAAAACTCCTCTTCCGTGGCTCTGTGCCCACATCATTAAAACTTCCTGACTCCTTATGTCATTAAAACTTCCTGACTCCTTTTCTCTGTAAGTGTGAGCCCCTGGCAGGGCTGGAGACAGGCCCTCTCTCTGCGGCCAGGAATATATTAAAACTGGAGGTTCCAGTACCACATACTTCCCTGGGTAGATTTTTACTGAGGGTTTTCCACACTGTGTAACCATGTTTTTCCACCAGCTCCCAGAAATAGTGACTCTGAGACTTATTATTATGAATAAATGCCTAGGCCATATAGCTAGGGATGTTCCCTGACAAGTTCGTAAGTCATTATCCCATTTATTCTACTCTATGTCTGCTACATAGCCAGTTACCTCTTCTAAGTTTCATGTGTCCGCATTCTTCAGAGTCCTGGGTGAATCTCTTCCCACACCTCTTTCTGCCAATGTTCCACCTTCTATTTCCTGCCTCCGCTAATAGGCCATCAGCTTTTTATTGATAGGTGATGCTTTTACACAGTGCACAAGAGATTCTCTCTGCAATACTGGTTTCTGCTCTGGTATCTTGTAGAGTGTCAAAGTAAAGGGAGGAGGACTTGGGATTTGTTTCTGGAACCCCAGCTCCACCATCTTTTTGTTTTATTTGAAACAGAGTTTCTCTATGTAGCCTTGGCTGTCCTGGAAATCACTCTGTAGACCAGGCTGGCCTCAACTTGGAGATCCCCTTGCCTCTGCCTCCCAAGTACTGGGATTACATGTATACCATCATGCCCAGCCCTAGCAGATTCATGTTCCCACCATTCTAAGCAGAGAGTTCTAGAAGATAGAATGAGGGATCTACATGTTGATAAAACTTCTCAGATGGTAATTCTTTCACACTTGAAACTAGGGCTGAGGTCTTTATCTCTAGTTTCAAAGGAAGCTTGTCCTCCCAGGCAGCTGGTTGCTTTTGAGATAATCAGTGTGTAAAGTAAAAATCATAATGAGGGAGTCCTGGAAGGACTGCAAATCACCCCCCACCCCTGGGATAGGGTTTGCGTTCTTGTCAAGCAGGGGATATAGTGCACTCTAACCACTTTTGAGTTTGGACAGGAGGCAGTGGTCCCCACCCCCTAACCCCTCATGGTAGCCAGGTTTAGCAAATAAGAACATAGAACACCAGTAAGGTTTGGATTTCAGGAGCCGGGCATGGAGGTGCATGCCTTTAGTTTGAACACACTGGGGAGGGGGTCAGAGGCAGGTGGATCTCTGTGAGTTTGAGGCCAGCCTAGTCTACAAAGTGAGTCCAGGACAACCAGAGAACCCTTTGGGGGTGGGGGGAGTTGAGTTTCAGATAACTGAATTTTTTGAGTAATTTAAGTATGTCCTGAGTATTGTGTAGGACATAATTGTCATTGTCTATCCTAAATTCAGATTTAACTGGGTGTCTTGAGTTTCAGTGCGCTCTCAGCCACACTTTTCCTGCTTCCCTCTTTTTGGGTCCTGAAAGATTTGAAAATTACCCAAAGAAATGGAAAAAGACTGCTGTGCCCCCCAAGCTTATTTCCCATTAACAGCCTTTGAGTGAATGTCATGCAGTCTCAATTAGCCACCTGCCTGGCTTGTTGTGTGCCTGAATCTATCAGTCGTTCATCTGCCTGCCTCTGCCCCCAGCATTCTGGAGTCAGAGGCAGGTGAATCTCTGTGAGTTCAAGACCAGCCTGGTCTATAAAGTGAGTCCAGGACAGCCAGGACTACTCAGAGAAACCCTCTCGAAAAGGGGGGAAAAAAAAAAAGAGAGATACCTACTTAGTCTTTGCATAATCAGCATGTAGCTAAAGATGGTAGTTACTGATCTGACTAGAGTCCAGTATGTTCTTCAGAAAAGGCTAATCAGGAAGCTGGGGTTTCTGCCTTTTATTGTTAATCAGCTTTCCAGTAGGGCTTCAGGGGCTGGTGCCAGCTGTGGGGCTGGCTGCAAAGTTCTTGTGTGGGCAGGAGGAGTGGGAGCATTGAATGCTAAAGATAGTCCCTTGAGCCTGGCAAGTATCATGTGACTGCTACCTGGCCTGCCCTCTGCCTGAGTCCTGTGGATTCATACACTGTACCAGAAGTTAGATGTTGGTTTCAAGATGGTCTGACCTTCTGAAGCCCATACCCTCCTGCCCACAGCCCCTCCTGTGTTTTAATTGCAGACCTGGGGACTGGGTGGGAGGGGGGGGTAGAGGAAAGCCTCTGAGAAGTGGTAGCCAAAGCCAGAGAGAGCTCATACAAGGTATGGAAGCTAACTGGATATTCTTTTTATCCTGTAGAGAAACCACCTGTTAAGTTACTCAGGTTTGTAGGGATGGCTCAAAGACAGACGTGTCCATCTCTAGGTTTTTGATTCTGACTCTACTCAGGCTGGCTTGGGAGGGAGAGGTACAGGTGAGTCACCCTTACTGCCTTCCATAGTCAGGGGTCTGGGCTGGGGTAAGGCAGAACCCTGTGCAAGGTTTGGCTGAGGAGCCTTTCTGGGGCAAAGTGTGTGGTGGAGAACCTGGTGGGAGGCTAAGGGGTGATCAGGTCCTTGGCACTCAAAGCCAGTGCCATTTGACCTGCTCTGTGGTCCCTAGCTTCTTTCCCTCCTTTTCCTGGTGGTTAAGTAATGGCCTTTAAAGTCAGAACACACAGTACAGGTCTTGTTCTGCTGCTTGCTGGTTCTGACCTTGGCAGAGATGTGTAGCATATATCTTAATTTTTTTTTTTTTTTTTGGTTTTTCGAGACAGGGTTTCTCTGTATAACAGGTCTGGCTGTCCTGGACTCGCTTTGTAGACCAGGCTGGCCTCGAACTCACAGAGATCCGCCTGCCTCTGCCTCCCAAGCGCTGGGATTAAAGGCGTGTGCCACCACCACCCGGCTGATTTTCTTTTTGATGAGACCAGTGAAAGGAGTTAATTCATTTTTATTTTAATGATTGTGAGACCATGTCATGTCATTAGCACCTCACAAATAAGGTGAGGTTTTTTGCCCCTTTTTCCTTTTCTCTTACACCTTCATAGCCTTGTCAGGTTTCAGTGCAGCTAAGGAAGTGCTATTGGCAGACATGGCTGGCAGTGCTCTCACAGTCGCCCACCTGATAGAATTGTCTGGCCTTGGGGGCTCTAAGAGCCAGTAATGTGGAAGCTGCTTGTTTCTGTTTTCTCTAGAAAGGCTCAATCTAAAGGGCCAAAGGTTGCAGGACCTCACAAGAGTGTGCTGGGGCCAGACCCTGAGCTAGGCACTGTGCTGCATTGTGGGAGCTGCCTGGTCCTGCTCTCATCAGGAAGCCTGTTGTCCGGGTGGTTAACATGTGCTGTCCTGAGAGCACCTACTATAGCGGGTCTTGGCTTCTCTTGGGTTCTGGGGTCTCTCAAAGGACATTGATTTTGGCCAGGTTGGGGAGGCGTGGGGGTGGTGGTGCTTGTGGCTGGTTGGTTTGTGAATCTCTGGCAGCCAAGCCCAGCAAGGGTAAACTCAGCCTCTAAGACATTGGTCTATAGAATATAATACCAGTACCAGGTGAATCTGGGGCCTCCCGTTTTGCTCCTACTCTAGCCAGCCCACTCCTTCCTGTAGACTTAACTAGCCTAGCCCATCCCTCCTTCAGCACTGGCTCAGGATTTTGATCCAGCCTTTCTTCCTCAGCCCATTCATTCTTTGTGCTATGGCCTGGATAAGGTTGGATCACTACATACCTTTTCCACCAAAAACCTTACTTTCTGGGTACTTGAACCAAGTCCTCAATGCAATTCAGGAGGCTTATGGCCCCTGTGGGTAGCCTTTGTTATAAGAAAGTTAGCAGCCTTAGGTGTTGTGAGGGGTTTTCCTCCTGGCTCCCAAGCTTCCTGAATAAAGACTCATGAGACTCAAAATATATTTACAAATACCTTGTCCATACAGCTAGGCTCTTCCCTGACTAACTCATATCTTAAAATAACACTTAACTAGGCAAATGTTGTTTGTTTCTAACTATTTACAATCTGCTTAACCTAGGATGTAGTTTCTGTGATAAACTAGACTAGTATCTGACACGATTATGAGTTTGACTGACTGACTAATAACTTGCATTATTTAATTATCCTAAGCAGTTTGTAATAGCAGATTTAAAAGGACTGGAAGTAAACCTTGCATTTTTAAATGAGTTGCAAAGGTCCAATAACTTATTCAAGAGTTGAAACATTATGTTGTAACAAAAATAACCTTAAATTTTGTATTAATATATAAAGATTTATATGAAAATCTTAAGCCTGCATCAGTATACAATAATCCATATCAATGTAAACAAAATAACCTTATTTGAGAATAGCAATAACTCTAAGTTGAAGAGTAGAGTTAATAGTTTACCCTTTTATCCTATTATTCCTATATGATATTCCTATATTATCTCCCTTTTCTGCTTAACCCCCTTTCCTTTTCTAACAAAGAAAGAAGGATAGAGAAAAGGAAAGGAAAGAGAGAAATTCCTGACTCCAAGTCCCAGTAGTTTTTTTTTTTTTCTCTGATCAAGACCATTAATAACTTGTAACCAACCCTTTATAATGACAAGCATCCATCACCCAAATAGAACAACCATCCTACCTCAAGGGAATGTTCTTGAAACTGCTTCCTGCTGATTTGGGTCATAGCATGCCTTTTTAGAGGTCCAAGAAAATTGGGGAAATTGTTGAGTCTGGAAGGATGGTTCAGCGATTAAGAGCACTGGCTGTTCTTCCAAAGGACTCAGATTCAAATTCCAGCACCCACATGGCAGTTTGAAACTGTCTGTAATGGCCTGGTCTTGGTGGCGCCTTCTCTGTATCTCTGGCTGTCCTGGACTCACTTTGTAGACCAGGCTGGCTTTGAACTCACAGAGATCTGCCTGCCTCTGCCTCCAGAGTACTGAGATTAAGGCTGTGCACCACCATGCCTGGTAATTACAGACAGCTGTGAACTGCTATGTGGGTGCTAGGATTTGAACCCTGGTCCTTTGGAAGAGCAGTCAGGGCTCTTAACCACTGAGCCATCCTTCCAGCCTGTCCTAGGCCTTTTTTGCTCTCTATCAAAACAGAGGATTATACTAAAGTAGTGGTGGTAAGGGACCAGGTTCAGTAGCAAATTTCCCCATATTTCCCTATTATAGAATTCTGAAGGTTTTCTTCTTTCTTGGGGCATGCCCTCGAACTCAGCTATCTCTTGTCTGTGGGGCAGTGTGAGGATATGGGTGCCTACTCCCCACAGATTTTTGCCTAGGAGTTAGGTGGAGGGGTGTCTCATTTGTAATCTGGGGTTGGAATTGAAGCGGACTATTTTAGAGACCTCCTGGAATGGTGATCGTCCCTTTGAGTGATGCCTTGGTAGCCTTTTTCCCTCCTGAGGATGAGGGTTATTGGTAAATACCAACTTTTTGCGGGAGGGTTCAGATTGTAGCATTTAACATTTATTGAGTGTTTTACTGTGTGCTAGATAGTCTGTGCTTTGTTTACTTAAATTAGTGGGCCTCTGACAGTATTATCTCCCTTCTCACAGAGGAGGTCTAGACTCAAAGGGTTCATTCCATGTGCTTAACTGTGCCATCTGCGTTTCCTAGGTATTTGAGTAAAGGGCCTGACACTGGAAAGTGGAGGCTCACAGACCTACCTCTGTGATCAGTCCTGCACTGTAAGGGCCTTCCTTCCCTCCTAACATCTGCCCTGTCATATAACACTTGCTAACCCTTGCAGCACCACCACTAACCACTTGTCTTTTGGTTCTTTCCTTCCTCCAAGATAAAGGACTCTTTCTGTGTCCTCCACTCAAAAAAAAAAAAAAATCTAAAAATAACAGAGTAATAAGTTTGCTTTGTAGATAGCTTCAGGAAAGGGCCTAGGTACCCCTTCCAAAAGTAGACTGGGTTTCAGAGGAATGTTGGTATACTTCTTTTTGCTATTGTTTAGGAATCTTTTCTTTAGTTTTTGGGGTCTTTTATTTTATTTATTTTTTGGTTTTTCAAGACAGGGTTTCTCTGTGTAGCATCCCTGGCTGTCCTGGACTTGCTTTGTAGTCCTCCCATGTGCTGGGATTAAAGGTGAGCACCACCATGCCTGACTGTCGTTTTTGAGCCTCTGTGGTGGTTTCGGGATTGAACTTGGGTTCTCTGGAAGAGTAACTGGTGCTCTTAATCACTGAACCATGTCTCCAGCCCCTTACTTTCTTTGTGTGTGGATAGCACACAGGTGGAGGATAGTTGCAGGAATCAGTTCTCTTCTTCAATCATATCAGCCCAAGGTGGTGGTGCACACCTTTAATCTCAGCACCAAGGAGGCAGAGGCAGGTAGATCTCTGAGTTCAAGGCCAGCCTGGTCCAGGCCTACACAGAGAAATCCCGTCTTTCCAAAAACAAAACAAAAAAATCATGTGGGTTTTGGGGGTTGAACTGAGGTGTCAGGTGTGGTAGTGAGCACCTTTGTCCACTGTGCCATCTGACTGGCCAGCCCTGCATGCTTCATTTTATACAAGCTTACACACACACACACACACACACACACACACATACACACAGAGAGAGAGAGAGAGAGAGAGAGAGAGAGAGAGAGAGAGAGAGAGAGAGAGAGA
>CAJQZJ010032020.1:8965354-9021283 GCA_907164525.1 Lophiomys imhausi
TTTTTTTTTTTTTAAATTCCATGTCCCGAATTGTCAATTTGTTTTAATCCACAGTGTGTACATATTGCTCTTATGCTAATTCATTCATTCATTCACCAACACTGGCAGATCAGACTTTTTTTTCCTTTTTGGTAATTTACATGGTCAGATGAATGTCATTCCAAGTCATGAAAATATGTTTTGTGACACTCTGCCTTTAACTTAATTATGTATTGGTTTCACTTTGCACTCGTTTTGGGGATTATATCAGTCATCATAATTCTCAATTTTGGTTTCAAAGTCTCTATGGTATATAATTTGTATTCACCTTAGGTAGTCTGCACCCTTTTTTGGATAGATGAATGGATGGATGGATTTGTTTTTTTGAGACAGGGTTTCTCTACAGCCCTGACTGTCCTGAAACTAACTTTGTAGACCAGGCTGGCCTCAAACTCATAGATTCACCTGCCTCTGTCTTTCAAGTGCTTAGTATGCACCACCATTGCCTGACTATGATTTTTTTTAAAGATTTAATTTTGAATTGTGTGTGTAGGTATATATAGGACAATACAGGTACCAGAAGAGAATATCAGATCCCCTTCAGCTAGAGTTACAGGGGTTTGTGAACTGACCATTGTGGTATTAGAAACTGAATCATGGCTTTCTGCAAAGAAAAAATACACACTAAACCCTGAGCTGTCTCTCTAGACCCATTTTCTGAGTACTTGGGTTGGAGGGACTTCAAGGCTAGTCGTAGCTACATAAGTTTAGAGCCAGACTGGGCTACGCAAGACTGTCTTTATCTTTCCCCCCCCCCCCCCAAAAAAAAAAAAAACAAAATCTAAAAAGCAATCCCCCCAAAAAAAAACTAAACCTAAATAGAATTTTTTATGTTTAGAAAAAAAAATTAATAAAAAGTAATACGTACTACTTGAATTAAATTTTCCGATTTATGTACATACAGTTTGTATTTGTGGGTTGTAGGTTTTTTTCTTGTTTTGATTTTTAGGAAGGGTTTCTGTGTAGCCTTTGTTGTTTTGGAACTTGCTTTGTAGACCAGGCTGGCCTTGAGCTTAGAGATCCCTCTACCTCTGCCTCCTGAATGCTGGGATTATAGGCTTGTACCACCTCACCCAGCCTTTTTGGTTTTTCTTTTCTCTCTCTCTCTCTCTCTCTCCTTCCTTCTTTCCTTCCTCCCTCCCTTCCTTCTTTTTCCCCCTTGAACTCACAGAGATCCTCCTGACTTTGCCTCCTGTGCTGGGATTAAAGGTTTGCCCCACCCATGACTGGTTTGCTGTTTTGGTTATTTGAGACAGGGTTTTTGGTGTAGCCCTGGCTGTCCTGGAACTAGCTGTGTAGACCAGGCTGGCCTCGAACTCACAGAGATCCATTTGCCTGCCTGTCTCCCACATACTGAGATTATATGTGTGTGCCAGCACCATCCAGGAACACAGATACATTCTTATTGGTTGTCTACATTCATTCATCCCCCCCCCCCTTTTGTTAATGGTGATACACCACACAGGCATTTTACCATTTCTTTGGTTTCATTTTATATACCTAGGAGGTGTTGCAAAGTGGTGTAAAATACAAGCATATTTCCCATTCTTATTTAAATTGCATAGTACACCATCCATAGTGTTTTAGCCATTAGATAAAACCATGATTGTTTCTAGTCCCTTAGAAGTAAGTAAGTGGATGTGACTGTATGGTGGGTGTTTTGTCTTATGTCTTTGAACCACATATATGTAATACCTGCAGAGGCCAGAAGAGGGCAGTGAGTTCCCCCCTGGGACTGGAATTACAGATGGTGTGTGCAGCTGTTCTGTAAATGGAACCTGGATCTTCTGGAAGAGCACCCAGTGCTCTTAACTGCTTCCAGTCTATTACTAATATATAAACAGCATATATCTAGAGCAGATGACCTCATTTATTGAACTTTCTGTCTTTGGCATAGAATTCTAGAAGTAGGTTGGCTGATCCAAAGGTGAAACTTCATAACCCTTTTTATATGTGAATCTGCTGCACTCCCACCTGTATTATCTCTGTTCCTCTTCCCTTGGCCATAATGA
The DNA here is from genome assembly GCA_907164525.1 of Lophiomys imhausi. Taxonomy (NCBI): domain Eukaryota; kingdom Metazoa; phylum Chordata; class Mammalia; order Rodentia; family Muridae; genus Lophiomys; species Lophiomys imhausi. The sequence continues at coordinate 8,967,406 of CAJQZJ010032020.1, forward strand.
CGCTACCACATGTTGAACTTTCTCTCAAAAGATTTCAAAGAGTTTACACAGGAAATCTCTAAGGTGAACATGACCGTGCTTACGCTTATTTCCGGTACTTGAGAGGGAGAGATGGGCAGGTCTCTTGAATTTGATGCTACATTGGTCTACAAAGTGAACACCAGGACAACCAGGGCACACAGGGGAACCCAGTCTGGACCAGGGGTGGGGAGAAACTCTAATCTTCACTTTTGTATCCAGAAATAACAACCCATAATAATTTAACTGTGACTCTTAACAACAGTTATATTACATAAATCTGTGTGTTTTTCTAAAAATTCAAATAAAAAACTGATATCATCTTGGCCTATACCTTATCCTGTCTTATGGTTTAAATTGCCAGCATGATGCAGGTGCTTTTCCTGTTACAGTCACTGTCTGAAGGGCCCTTTGCTTAAATCTTAGACACATTGTCTCCTTTGTGTGCGTGTTCTCTAGAGTTCTGTAAGTTAACTTGCAGGCTTATCAAATAGTTTTGATTTTTATGGACCTTTTATGTGCCTGACAAGCAGGAAGATGTGGCCGAATACTCACTACTGCTGCTGGCTGAACTTAGCACCCAGGCGCTTATGGACCTGATTGTCTCCAAGTCTCTGGCTGGCTTAGGCGAGCCTCTTCATTCATTCCTTTCCCTCCTCCTCCTCTGCAGGCTCTAAAGGACAGCAAGGTGGTAGAGATTGTTGAGGAGAAAGTCCGTAGGAGGGAAGAACCTGAGAAGTGGCCACTTCCTGGTCCTCCAATAGTGGATTATTCACAAACAGATTTCTCTCAGCTTCTCAACTGCCCAGAGTTTGTTCCCCGCCAGCACTACCAGAAGGAGACAGGTAAGTGTCCCAGTGGTGACTGGATATCTTCTTATCCTCCAGTGTGCAGTCACCTCAGGTCCGACCTGGAAGGGAGTAGAGTGATGATGCCCCACTTTTCCTCCCTTCAGAGTCGGCACCTGGCTCTCCCCGTGCAGTCACCCCAGTGCCAACCAAGACAGAGGAGGTCAGCAACCTAAAGACACTTCCCAAAGGCCTGTCTGCCAGCCTCCCAGACCTGGATTCTGAGAGCTGGATTGAAGTGAAGAAGAGGCCTCGACCCTCACCAGCACGCCCCAAGGTGGGTGAGGCTTAGTCCTTAGGATCTAAGCTGGAAAGCCCTGGGTTTTCTGGAGAAGGAATGCTGATGCAGTCTGTTTTTATTCTTTGGGGGCCTTTCTCAGGATACCTAACTCAGTTCACTTGAGGCTTTTCCACAGGATAAGGCCATGTAGCTGTGGCTTAGGATTCTTGGTTTGTAGTTGTTCCTTTTTCGTTTTGGGGACTCTCCCCTGAACCAGTCCTTGGTCTTCTGTATGTAAGTCCCTCAGATTCTTAGAAGAGGTATTGTGTAGAGGTGCAAGTTTCCTGTACTTGGGGAAGTTGGTGATTATAGCAAGGTCTCAGTTTCTGTCTCAAGACGAAGGAAGAGTCTAACTGCCCTAGAAAGGGAAGCAGTATGTGTGTTGACTACAGGGAGGATGACTGCTATTGATCACTGCCTTTCCAGGTACCACGTTCATTTCCTCTACCTCCATAGCCTCAACTACCTCCTTGGAGATCTTTGGTCTGGGCCTTGTAAGTGGCCACAGAGCTGACCTTGGGACGTATTCTGTATAATTCTGTGCTTCTATATGTGTTTTGCCACTGTGACTGGCTCTCCCAACTCCTGTCCTTCCCTTGTCTGCTCTTTCCTAGAATATCTCACTGTTGGCCAAGAGAAACATTGTGAGTGGACAAGTGCCTTCAAAGAAAGGTCCAGGCAGGCAGTTGTGTAGGCTCCAAAAAGATGGGAGCCAGGGCTAGTCCCATTCCTCCTGTATGGTTTGTCTTGAACCTTAGAAGAAATGGTTTGGTGTTTCTGTGGAATGTGCTTTGGCCCATCACAGAATTGCCTCTGGAGTGTATACTGTGTAGGAGATACACTTCTCCTGGTGTCGGGCACATTCAGTGTCACCACTGAAATGTTTCACCCTTTAAAACATGCTCTCTTAGCCGGGCGTGGTGGCACACGCCTTTAATCCCAGCACTTGGGAGGCAGAGGCAGGCGGATCACTGTGAGTTTGAGGCCAGCCTGGTCTACAGAGCAAGTCTAGGACAGAGCTGTAACAGAGAGAAGAGAGAAAACCTGTCTTGAAAAACGAAAAAAAAAAAAAAAAAAAAGGCTATCTTTTTGCCTAGCCCACTTTGCTCCTGTCTCTCTCTTTTAGTGGCCTGTTCCAGGAAGCTTTTCCTAGCCATGCCCAACTCTGGCTGGCTCAGCACCCTTCTTGTGTGCTCCCTAGACCTGTTTAGAGCCTTTCCTGAGCCACACTACAGGTGGCTGTTCATTTTCTCCTGCCGAGCTGTGAAGTTCCTAAGTACAGGATCTTGTCTTGCTCATTCAGGCTTTCATACAGAACCTAGTACTGCTGGGTGGGTGCTAGCTAGCTCATCAAATCGGTGAATATCTGCTGTGACTGGGACTCAGCCTAAGGACTGGAGGTACTGAAGCAAGGTTGCTTGCCTTGAGCTTCCTGTCTGCCAAGGTGTTGAGTAGACAGATGATGGATTGAACTCTGCCTGCTACCAATAGCCAGTGTGTGAGCTGTGAAGGTAAATAAAAACAGTTGTTGGTGAATGTGTATGTGTGACTGTGCATGAAGGAACTGAACTTCTTTGGGGTGTTTCTCCATGAAGTTAAGTCCAGAGAGGACACTTGTGATTTGCTAGTGTTGCCAGGGTCACAGTGGTGATGTTTTTTTTTTTTTTTTTTGGTTTTTCGAGACAGGGTTTCTCTGTGTATCCTTGGCTGTCCTGGACTCACTTTGTAGACCAGGCTGGCCTCGAACTCACAAAGATCCGCCTGCCTCTGCCTCCCAAGTGCTGGGATTAAAGGCGTGCGCCACCACCGCCCGGCTCAGTGGTGATGTTTTTGAACTGAGAGGCCAGAGAGCCTCTTGGGCAGCTAGGAAGCCTGGTCCAGGCCCCCATGTGTGATTCCCTGGTCATTCCTCTTTGGCGTCTGTCCCTGTTTCAGAAGTCAGAGGAGCCCAGGTTCTCCTGTCCAACTGCTCTGCCACAGCACCTTCCCTCCCAGCCGCTGATGTCTAAGGATCAGGATGAGCAAGAAGAGTTAGACTTCCTGTTTGACGAGGAGATGGAGCAGATGGACGGGCGGAAGAATACCTTCACAGCTTGGTCCGATGAGGACTCTGATTATGAAATTGATGACCGAGATGTTAACAAGATCCTCATTGTCACTCAAACACCACCTTACATGCGTCGGCATCCTGGGGGGGGACCGCACAGGCAACCACACTTCTCGTGCCAAGATGAGTGCTGAGCTGGCCAAGGTCATTAATGACGGGCTCTTCTACTATGAGCAAGACCTATGGACTGAGAAGTTTGAGCCTGAGTATTCACAGATCAAGGTGAGGCTCAAGCATAGCTTTGAAAGAGGACCTGGGGTTCTTGTAACATGTGGAGAAGAGGAAGGCAGGTTGGCTATGTGACTCTGGGCAGGTACCTCTGTTGCCCTTTTGTCTTTATGTATGAGGGGATGGCTGATGATTGACACCATGGCAAGAGGAATTGTATGTGTAGACAGCATGTGGGTGACTGTCTTATCTAACTACTCATATTTGATGTCACACAGTTGGCTAGACACTTGTGGAAGATAAAATAAGAATTAGACTATTATCTCTAGTATTAAATCAGACACACATAAAATCTTTTTAAGGACCCTTGTTAGTGGACAATGGAGCAGGGAAGCCTTTATGGAGACATTTTTTTTGTCAGTTTTTGGAGTGGCTGTGTTTGGAGCTGGCTAGGCCTAAAGCCTCTGCAACAAGCAGTGTAGAGGTGAAAGCGGCTGACCCTGTCCACACAGAGAAGAGACTTGGGACGGGCAGTCTGCAGCAAGTTTCTTTGTAGCTGCTGCCCAACTGGTCCCAGTGCCATGGCAGGGCAGGGGAGCAGGACCAGCACTGACCTCTTTGAGATCAGTGCCCTCATGCCAAGGTAGCTGGTCTGAAAGATGGTAATGGAGACTAAAATCCTGTGTGTGACTGGGCGGGGAACTATCCTTACCAGTTTCCTGCCAGTCTTGGTTCCTGAGCCAGTCAGAGCATCTTGCTGACTAACAGCTTCCCCACTACATCACATCTGCAGCAAGAAGTCGAGAACTTCAAGAAAGTGAACATGATTAGTCGGGAGCAGTTTGACACTCTGACCCCTGAGCCCCCTGTGGATCCCAACCAGGAGGTTCCTCCTGGGCCACCTCGGTTCCAACAAGGTGAGGGGATGGGCATCAAAGCCCAGTGTGGGTGAGAGCTATTAAGCCCTAGCCAGAGATTTCCCTGCACGTTGACCCCACTCTGCCTCTGCAGTTCCTACTGATGCCCTGGCCAACAAGCTGTTTGGTGCTCCTGAGCCCTCCACCATTGCCCGTTCTCTACCAACCACTGTCCCAGAGTCGCCAAACTACCGAAATGCCAGGACTCCCCGCACACCCCGGACCCCCCAGCTCAAAGACTCTAGTCAGACATCACGGTTTTATCCAGTGGTAAAAGAAGGACGGGCCCTAGATGCCAAGGTAAGGTACTTGAGCTGGGTGGGGTCTTGACTGATTTACTGCCTTGTCTGAGCCAACAGGACCAGGATCCCCTCAGGCAGCATCCTTAGGCTGAGAGCTCATAAAACAGACTTGAGTATAGGTATGGCCTACAGAGGCTTAAAGAGTGCAGACTAGCCGGGCAGTGGTGGCGCACGCCTTTAATCCCAGCACTTGGGAGGCAGAGGCACGCAGATCTTTGTGAGTTCAAGGCCAGCCTGGTCTACAAAGTGAGTCCAGGACAGCCAGGGCTACACAGAGAAACCCTGTCTCGAAAAACCAAAAAAAAAAAAAGAAAAGAAAAAAAAAAAAAAGAGTGCAGACCAGATGGAAGCCTCAGGCACATCTCCCTGTGGGATAGTCAGAAAATGCTTTTATAGGGTTGGGGTTGTAGTTCAGAGGTATTACTACCCCTCTATAGCACACAAAGCCTTGAGTGCAACCTCCAGTTGTGCCAAGATAAGAAAATGTGTTTAGCTGGGCGTGGTGGCGCAAGCCTTTAATCCCAGCACTCGGGAGGCAGAGGCAGATGGATCTCTGTGAGTTCGAGGCCAGCCTGGTCTACAAAGTGAGTCCAGGATAGCCAGGGCTACACAGAGAAACTCTGTCTTGAAAAACCAAAAAGAAAATGTGTAAAGTGGGATGTACCACCTGTATACTAAGCCTGATGTGCACCATGGTAGTAGGTGTGTGGATAACATGTTCTGGTTTCATCTTCATAGATGCCTCGGAAAAGAAAGACAAGGCACAGCTCGAACCCCCCCTTGGAAAGTCATGTGGGCTGGGTGATGGATTCCCGGGAGCACAGGCCCAGAACTGCTTCTATTAGGTACTGTGACCAGGGCACGCAGGCTGCCTGCATGCGGTGCACATGACACTCACCAGCCCATACAGCATGTGGGAAGCTTAGCCCCAGGCCTGGGGACCAGAAGCTTCTTTGGGTTTTGTTCTTTTGTTTTTAGAAAGGGTTTATCCATATAGGCTTGGCCAGCCTGGAGCTTAGTTATGTAGACCATCCTAACCCTGAGCTCACAAGAGATTCTGCCTCTCCAGTGCTGAAATTAGAGGCATGGACTACCATGCCTGGTTTTTTATCATGTCTGGCTATAAAGACATGCTGTCACAGCCACACAGAACCAAATTTGAGTGTACTTGGACAGTGCAACTCTGAATCTTTCCAAACCGTCTACTGCCTGCCTGGAGACAGGGAAATGACCATGCCACAAGGTAGACCTGTAGGACTGGGGGGGTGCTTGGTGGTAGCTTCACATCTGCCAAGACTCATCTGTCCCAGCACCATACATAGTTCACTGACTCAGCTACTCACTGTAGTGTACTCTCCCTCCACCCCACCCCACCCCACCCCCACCCCCACCCCCCCAAAAAAGACAGGCTTTCTCTGTGTGGACCAGGCTGGTCTTGAACTCACAGAGATCCAACTGCCTCTGTGTCCTGATTGCTGGGATTAAAGGCGTGCCTGGCAGGACCCAGATACTTTTAAATTTTATTTTGCCAAATCTACTTTAAAATAAGGTTTGATAGTCACCAATCAGTGTACTCAGCTTTCCACAGAGATGGCAGACACTAAAAAAAGGTAAGGATTTAATCTATAAAAATATAGATTGCGCCGGGCGGTGGTGGCGCACGCCTTTAATCCTAGCACTTGGGAGGCAGAGGCAGGCGGATCTTTGTGAGTTCGAGGCCAGCCTGGTCTACAAAGTGAGTCCAGGACAGCCAAGGATACACAGAGAAACCCTGTCTTGAAAAACCAAAAAAAATATATATATATATAGATTGATTAACCTATAATGGTGGATTAAGGACGGTGTAATATTGTGAGCTCCTTTTGACAGTGATAGGTCTCCACCACCCCTGGGCCACTGGCCCAGGTCTTTTGAGTCTCAGTGAGCTCTCAGAACTCTCCCAAGGTCACTGCACAGCTGGTGGCTGTAGATTAGGGCCAGTGCAGTACAAGAGTGCACCCTGGCTGGTGGGTCAGGCGGACCTCTCCTTAACTTTAGGGTGAGGCTGAATGGGAAATGTGTGACTGGTATTGCCATCATTCTTGTGGCTTCCATAGCTCCAGTCCTTCAGAGGGAACACCTGCAGTTGGCAGCTATGGCTGTACCCCTCAGTCATTGCCCAAGTTCCAGCATCCTTCCCATGAGCTCCTCAAGGAAAATGGCTTCACACAACATGTCTACCACAAGTATCGTAGGCGCTGCCTTAATGGTAAGTAAGTGTTGGCTCACTAGTAAACTATTAAGTAAGCTAGCTGTTGCTTAGTGACCCACCCAATGTCTGGCAGGGCAGGCAGCAATTGACTTTTTCTTGGCCTTGGAATAAGAAATGGCGTGGTATTGCAGAAGGAAGGGCTGAAGTTAGCTAGGAGGTTCTCACACATGCAGTCAACAGCATTCTGCAAGCTAGGTAGGAGGGTCTTAAGTTGCAGGCCAGCCTGACTCCATATTGAAACTCGAAACTAAAAACTTAAGAAAAAGACTGATGAGAGACCTTGGTGAGACAATTTTTAAGTGCGGGAAGCTAAGGACTATAGTGCCCAGAATATTCTGACTCTTCTATTTTTTCCCATCAGTATAGGAAATGCCAGCTTTGGCTCATTTCTGGCAAGATTGCTGGGTTAGCTATTCCCAGTATAACCATGTATCCCAAACGTTTTCAGTGTTGGGCTACGAATGAGCAGGACTTTTTGGATAAAGATTTGGGTCCAGGTTAGCCTATGATGGCTCTGCAATCTAGACAACTTCTCTTTTGAAGAGCTTGTAGGAAGAGAACAAACTGTGACAGACTTTGTCACCTGCAAAACCTGAGTGCTTATTCTCTGCACCTGGGTAGCCAGTGGGCTGCTGGCCGTGCTCTGGAAGATAGTAGAGGAGAGGGCCCTTGGAATAGATACCATAAGCAGGGCTGCTTCTGATAGGTTGGCATGAGGGTATGCAGGCAGTCTGTTCCCACTTGGTAGCTTGGCACCTTTCTCAGTATTTCCTTGTTCTGAGAGTGAGTGGTTGGGTGAGAGTGTAACATACAATTCATTTGGTGTATACAATAAATACAAAGCTTGAATAGTGTTGGTATGGTGTGGAGAAACTTGGAGTTTTCTGTTGTGGTGACAAGGTGTTATGCCTCTTGTCTTAATAACTTTTCTGTTACTGTGATGGGACTCTGTGACCAAGGTAACTTATAGAAAAAGGAGTTCATTGGGGGCTTATACATTTTTTTTTGTTTGTTTGGTTGGTTGGCTTTTCAAGACAGGGTTTCTCTGTATAGCCCTGGCTGTCCTGGACTTGTTTTGTAGACCAGGCTGGCCTTGAACTCACCAATATCCGCCTGCCTCTGCCTCCCAAGTTCTGGGATTAATGGGGACTTAGAGTTTGAGAAGGAGAATCCATAACCAGCATGGCAGGGACATAGTAGCAAGCATGACACTGGAACAGTAGTGGAGGGCTCACATCCCTATCAGCTGGTAGAAGGCAGAACAAGAGCTAGCTGGGAGTGGAGTGGACTTTGAAACCTCAAACTTCATCCCCAGTGACACCCCTCCTCCTACAGAGTCACTCATCCTGATCATTCTCAAACAATAGGAGTCATTCTCATTCAAACCACCAAGCGCCCAGACTAGCTTTTTTCTTATATGAGGCCATCCTGGCTCTGCTATGCCTTGTTTTTGATGCTCATGTTTTGTTCAGGTCCTCTTAGTTGGCTTATTGTCAAATCACTTTATGGTAGGAGTTTTGGGGGTTTGTTTTTGCTTTTTTCTTTTTAAATGTATTTTGAGTCAGAATCTACCCATTTTTGAGGCAGTCTCACTTGAACCTGGAGCTCACTGATTTGACTCTCCTGGCTGGTAAGCTGAGGGATCTGCCTGTGCATGTAGTTCATATCAGAACACCTTTCTGTTAGTCAGGCCTGTACTTGAACTGTTACCTCCATCTCCCAACTGCTGTATTTGATGTGTATGAGTATTTTACACACATGTGTGTCTGTGTACCATGTATGTGCATGATGTCTTAGAGGCCAGAAGAGAGTGTTGAAATCTCTTGGAACTAGAGTTACAGAAAGTTGTGAACCCACCATGTGGGTGCTGGGAATAGAACCTGCATCCTCAGCAAGAGCAGCTAGTACTTTCAACTGCTAAGCCACCTCTCCTATATGTATACTTTTATGTTAACATGCTATACTTGCTAGAAACTAAATTTGGGGCTGGAGAGATGGCTCAGCAGTTAGGATTACTGACTACTCTTCCCAAGGACCCAGGTTCAAATCCCAGCACCCACATGGCAGTTAATAGCTGTCTGTAATTGCTGGGCGTGGTGGCGCACGCCTTTAGTCCCAGCAACTTGGGAGGCAGGGGCAGGTGGATCTCTGTGAGTTCAAGGCCAGTCTGGTCTACAAAGTGAGTCCAGGACAGTTAGGGCTACATAGAGAATGTGTCTTGGAACCCCCCCCCCAAAAAAAAAAACTACTTAATTTGTCAGAAAGTGATTTGTTTGTACTTTATGCCTTGTTCTGCCTGTTCCTCTAAGTCATTGGTTCTCAACCTGTGGATCTTAATCCCTGTGGGGGTTGTCAATAAGATATTTACGATTCATAACAGGAACAAAAATAATTTTATGGCTGAGGGTCACCATAACATGAGGAACTATAATTTTTTTTTTTTTTTTTTTTTTTGGTTTTTCGAGACAGGGTTTCTCTGTGTAGCCCTGGCTGTCCTGGACTCACTTTGTAGACCAGGCTGGCCTCGAACTCGCAAAGATCCGCCTGCCTCTGCCTCCCAAGTGCTGGGATTAAAGGCGTGCGCCACCACTGCCCAGCTCTGAGGAACTATAATTAAAGGGTCTCAGCATTAGGAAGTTTGTGAACCATGGGTGTAAGTGATAGCAGGTGAGACTCAGAGCTAGTCAGGTAGCCAGATGGGAGGCCAGTGCTGCCTAGCAGCAAGGCCTGCAGAGTAGTTAGTCCTGAGTGAACAAAAGGCAGCCTGGCTTGACCCTCTCCTGTCTTTTCCATCAGAGCGGAAGCGCTTGGGCATTGGCCAGTCTCAGGAGATGAACACTCTCTTCCGCTTTTGGTCCTTCTTCCTCCGAGATCATTTCAATAAAAAGATGTATGAGGAGTTCAAGCAGCTGGCACTGGAGGATGCCAAAGAAGGGTACAGGTAAGTGGGCCAGGGCACTTGGGGACTTGTAGGGCCAGAGTGAGTCAGCTGCCAGAGCTGAAATTGGAAATTTAAAGATAAGCAAGATGAGGCCAGGCGTGGTGATGCACGCCTTTAATCCCAGCACTTGGGAGGCAGAGGCAGATGGATCTCTCTGAGTTCGAGGCCAGACTCTACAGAGTGAGTCTAGGACAGCCAGGGCTACCCAGAGAAACCCTGTCTTGGGGGAGTGGGGGAAGATGAACAAGATATTCATATACTCAGATTTCAGAGTTTAAAATGTTATGTGGTGTGCTTGTGCAGACAGATCTTTGTTCTTTACTCCTTTGCTCTGCTCATTTTGCCTTCCATGCAACCAGCACATCTACCCGTGGGGCCCCTAGCTCTTGACTCCTGCCAAAAACCAAAGGGTCATCTGTACAGCATTGTGAAACAGTGTTGTAAGCACAGTCAGCATCATTTCGTGAATTTCTTCTTCTTTTTTTCTTTTTCTTTTGGTTTTTCAAGACAGGGTTTCTCTGTGTAGCTTTGACTGTCCTGGAACTCACTCTGTAGACCAGGCTGGCCTTGAACTCACAGAGATCCACCAGCTTCTGCCTCCCTTTAGAAGAATACAGTGTCCCAGTGCAGGGATTAAAGGCATGGGCCACCACAACCAGCTTAAAAGTTATTTTTAACAATGTATGCCTATTGTAACAGTTCCAGAATATTTCTAAGCCACTTCTCTGTTCTTAGGGGTTTATATTTTAATAGTGCTGCTGTGAACAGTTTTATGTGCCATTAAGATATGAATCTATTCCAGGCCACTTGGGTTTACAAAGCGAGTCCAGAACAGTCAGGGCTATTTTTTTTAACATTTATTTATTATTTATACAGTTTTTGCTCTACATATATGCCCGGGCAACAGATCTCAATGTAGGTGGTTGTGAGCCACCATGTGGTTGCTGGGAATTGAACTCAGGATCTTTGGAAGAACAGCCAGTGCTCTTAACCTCTGAGCCATCTCTCCAGCCCAGTCAGGGCTGCTATTATTACACAGAGAAACCCTGTCACAAACGTACGTACATACATACATACATACATACATACATATGAATCTATTTTTGGTCATTTCCTTGGTATTACATTCTTAGTAGTGAACCTCCTGGCTGAGGTAAATGAACAAAGCAGCTGATTAGTGTGATTCAGAGAGCTAGCATAGGGATGAGCATGTTCTCCTGTGAACAGATAGACAAGTAATTTGTCTTTGTGTACTATAAGGTCAGGACTGCTCTACTGCTTTGGGAGCAGAAAGCAGCAGTTAGAGGTACAGAAAGAGCAGATCAATATGAGTACAGGATGTGATGGGCAGAATTGGCTGGGCTCTGGCAGACTGAACAGCTCTTCAGGGCTGGCGGTAGAGCTGTTGGCCATTTTGCAGTGGGCCTGCCATGTTTCCTGAAGACAAAACTTATAATTAGCAATATATTTATTAGTAACTATAGGCACTTATAACAAATATAAACACTAACTACTAGCCCTAAAAGTAGATATAAACCTCTGTTACTTCACAACTAACCCTATTAATAAACTATAACAATTACCTTAACAAACTAATCTTAACCCTTTAGAAGGATACAGTCTCTGGGGCAGGTCCTCAGTCATGAGGACCACCTCAGGAGTATCTAGATCCTTTAGGGCCCTTGGTCAACAGTCTTTCCTCAGGAACCTCAGATGTGGGTCCTTTAGGATAAACTGGCTATTGCATTGCTATGATGCTTGAGGGCTTCTTCTCTCTTGAGCCTCAACTTTTATTCAGTTTGTATTAGCTGCTTTGCCTCAGTCTCTGGGGCTGGCCACAGTTCTATTCAGGCCACTGTTTCAACTGGTCGAACAAAAGGCAAAAGCTGTGCCACAGGAATTAGTCCTTGGCTTTTTGCTGCTTTGCTAAGGCCTTCTCTGCTCACCAGCCTCTTTCTGCCTCAGGGAGAACTGACTGTATTTTTTTTTAATATTTTTATATATTTATTATGTATATAGTGTTCTGCCTGCATGCATGCATGCCAGAAGAGAGAGGGCACCAGATCTCAATATAGATGGTTATGAGCCACCATGTGGTTGCTGGGAATTGAACTCAGGACCTCTGGAAGAACAGCCAGTGTTCTTAATCTCTGAGCCATCTCTTCAGCCCATGACTGTATTTTTTCAGCTCGGTTTGGAATCAGCTTTTCAATCCACCTCCATTAACTGCACCGGATGACACAAGCCATCTTGGATCTCATCATCTCTAGCGTGGGAACTCACCTACTTTGTCCTTAAATAGAGTCTCTCCTAGTTTTACTTGGGTTCAGCCTAAATCTGGGCTCCACCCATTTTGTAAGACTATTAGCAGCTGCAAACAATGCCAAGCCATAAATTTTGTTTTTAGTCCATATGCTGCCATGCCAAGGGCCCTCAGGTCTCTAATTTTTGTTAATCCAACTCCCCTTACAGTTTCCAGTTCAGGATAGTTCTCTGTCTTAAATATTACAGTTTCTTTGCTTGGTCAGCAAGCTCTTCAATCCACCTCTCACCCATCCCCATATTCCAGTGGGTACTATACGAGTTCACCAGCTCCTGTCCCCCACAGATACGGTTTGGAGTGCCTTTTTCGATACTACAGTTATGGTCTGGAGAAGAAGTTCCGGCTGGACATATTCAAGGATTTCCAGGAGGAGACCGTAAAGGACTATGAGGCTGGTAGGAGTTTGTCAGAGCTGCAGGGTCCTTACTGGGCCTTGCTGTGTTAAACCTTACCTTTCTCTCCCTTCATCTTAGCCCAACTGTCCACTTACCCCTTTCTTCACAGGCCAGCTCTATGGATTGGAGAAGTTCTGGGCCTTCTTGAAATATTCCAAAGCCAAAAATTTGGACATTGACCCTAAACTGCAAGAATACCTCGGCAAATTCAGACGCCTAGAAGACTTCCGAGTGGATGTGAGTGAAAGCCTCTCTCCTGACTCCTAGTTGTCCTCTAAAGAGCAGCGTCCCTCTCCTGTCTGCAGTGCATGTGAGTGCACAGCACGTGTTCACTAGAGCTGGGCTCCCAACTTCCCTCCTGTTGTCACAGCCCACCTGCTTGTCCCGGGTCAGGACCAACTACCCTGATAAACAGACTTGTTCCCTCTGGGAATAGAAGTTTGTAAATTAAGGTGAGGTCTCAGTTGTCTGGAGTAGTGCCTGGACAGTGACATCTTATGGTGTGTCTGGGTACTGCTTTCCGAGTGTATCAGTGGCCGCCTTGAAAGGTAGCTTAACTGAGTCATCTTTGGTGTCTGTGCAAAGTTGCTTCAAGTGAGAGATTTTCCTTCAGAAAGTCTGCGGTGGGGCTGGAGACATGGCTCAGCGGTTAAGGGCACTGGCTGTTCTTTCAGAGGTCCTGAGTTCAATTCCCAGCAACCACATGGTGACTGACAGCCATGTACAATGAGATCTGGTGCCCTCTTCTGTCATGCAGGTGTACACGCAGATAGAGCACTCATACGTGAAAAAAAAAAAATCTTGCTGGGCGTGGTTGCGCATGCCCTTAATTCCAGCACACAGGAGGCAGAGGCAGGCTGAATTCAAAGCCAGCTTGGTTTACAGAATGAGTCCAGGATAACCAGAGCTACACAGAAAAAAAAAACCTGTTTCAAAAAACAAAACAAACAAAAAGTGTAAAAAAAAAAAAAAAAAGTCTGTGGTGCTAAGGGTGTACCTCAGTGGTAAAGTATATGTTTAACCTATTCAAGGCCCTGGGTCTGATGACCAGTACCAAAGAAGGCTGAAATTTTAATGAAAAAGTTTATGATGTCACAATCCCTGCTACTCACACTACTCTCTTGAGAACATTCAGCACAAAGTGGTAGATGTGAGTGGCAGCGGTGGTCTTCAGTTATCTCAGACCGACACTGTTTGTGGTGCCACTGAACCCCTCGTGGTGAATACAGTAGCTAGGACCTGTCATCAGTATGCAGACAGGAGACTGTGTGCAGAGAATCTGCAGGTAGCTGGCTAGACCATCTTAAGTTGGACCAGGGGCTGGTACCTGGGAAGTGCTTTTGGTGGCCTTTGTTGATGGCATGGCAAAGTGAATCATAGTCTTCATTGTTGACTCGTGGGCCTGGTGAAGGCTGGAGTAAGACAGTCCCGGTGTATGTGGCACTGTGAGGCCAATACATGCACTGTCTTCATGCCACATACCACAGGTCATTTCCTAAGAGACCCTTCATGGAAGGAGATAAAAATTGACTGGATCAAATCCTGGTCTTTAGGATACGGACCTAAACATAGGAGGCCGTTGACAAATACTTGTATGGGTTTGAGCAGTTTCCTTATTTCTGGCAGTGTCTACATTAAAGAACAGGGGCCCTACATCATTTGTAAACCAAACCATTTAGAGGTGGAAAAGAGGCCTCTGGTTGGTCCTGGAAAGTGATGTGGCTAGTGTTCTCTGACCACTTGTGACTCCTCTGTTACAGCCCCCCATGGGCGAGGAAGGCAACCACAAGCGACACCCAGTGGTAGCAGGAGGCAGCGGTGAGGGCAGGAAGCGGTGCCCTTCTCAGTCTTCCAGCAGGCCTGCCACTGGCATCAGCCAACCCCCTACAGCTACTGGCCAGGCCACTCGAGAAGATGCCAAATGGACAAGCCAGCACTCGGACACACTGACTTTGGGAAAGTGAATGCCCAGAAGCCCTGGGGTTTGGGATAGAAGGGGTGGGGTGGGCGAGGATCCAAGGGGGTGCCCAGTCCCAGGAGAGTGAACAGACAAGGGACAGACCTGGAGTTAGTAAAGATGGGCCTTTGCACTAACTAGCAGTGTACACCAATTGGGCTATTAGCGGTGCCCCTGGGCAAGAACCTCCAAGTACCCTCTTCCCCTCCTGTCTCCATGACTTCCATCTTCTAAAGGGGGAGGGGAAGAGGGAGATTTATATATATATATATATACATATATATATATCAAGTTTTAAATTATTGATAGTTTGTCTGGATTACCAAAATCACTCTTCAGCCCTTTCTGTGGCTGTTAGGCCAACCTGTGTCCCCTGCCTCTTCCCGCTCCCCTCAAGCCAACTATGCAGCCCACCAGAAGGCTCTGGCGGTGCCCTTCGTCCCTAGAAGCACCAGCCCCTTAGCCCCTTAATCACCTGGGGTTTGCCATCACCGTGTTCCTGCTGTTCCACATGCCCTTCTGCCACTTCTGGGGGAAGGAAACCAAAGGATCTCAGTGGGGGTTGGGGAGCTTCAGCCTTTCCCCAGCCCAGAGATGCTGCTCACACCAGAAGAGACTATTGAAAAATGATTCATTTTATTTTTTTCCCTGACCTTTCCATCCTTGGGAAAACAGAAAAAAAAAAAAAAGGAAAAAAGATGAAAAGGAAAAAAAAAAAAAAGACAAAATCGACCACTAAAAAATTGACCAAAAAAAAATCAGAACCCACCTAATCTATAGAAAGTGATGTCTTTCCCCCTCCTTGGAATTTTTCTTCTGTTCTGTTTTTGGAAATAATATTTTTTTAAAAGTTGCCTTATTGTGGAGCGGGAACCTGAACTAATGCCCAAATGCCTGTTTTCCTCGAGCCTCCCGAAGAGCTCCACCTGCCTGGGATACCCCTGGGCTTGGACTGACTAGAATTTTCCTCGGGACTGAGTTGCATGTACAGGGCCTCCTGCCTGGAGGCCAGAGAGCTGGGGTCAGCTCTGAGAGCTGGGCCCAGGACACCCCTGCTGTTGTTGCATCGTCTGAAGCTGATGTCCTGTGTCTGCACATTGCTGCCACTGTCCTTGTTCGCTTGCTGTCACCTCACCAGGCCCGCCCTGCCCTGCCCTCGGAACCCCAAGGCCAAGTTTGCTTCAGACTGTTGTAAACAGAGTTGATCTTGTCTGGTACACACTTGTCCTCAGCCTGTTCGTCTCCCCAGCCCCAGAGCCAGGAGGTGAATACCGTGCACTGATGGCCGCAACTTAGATCTGTGTCTGACTTTAAAGACCTTTGACCTCAAGGAGGTTTGTACTACAACGTGGAGAAAGGTGCCATTCTCCAAGGGTCTGGTGTGGTCTTCCCAGCGTAGTACCCTCGGCCCCTGCAAGCCATCTCTGCCCACCCTCTCACTGACCCTGCCTGGGATCAAGGGGTGAGAGGAACCAAGGGCTGGGGGATCCTGCCATTCGGTGAAGCCCCATGGCAGGAAGGTATATGTGGACATAGAGTATACCTGACTTCTCTTCTTAAGCCACCAACTGCCTGAGGTGCCCTGCAAATGCCAGAGAAGTGGCTGGAGGTTGCTGTCATCAGGAGCGGGGGTGGGGTGGGGTGATGAACGACTAAGCACACAGGCTGGGGAGACTGCATGCTCACCCCACACTGGGACTTGAGCAGCATAAGGGGGTGTGGTCTTTTTGCTAAGTTACTGAAACTTGTGTGACCCTCTTCATCACTGAGTTCCACTATTGTCCCAAAGGCTGGGACTAGGACACAGCATCCCAGGCTGGCAAGAGCTTGCCCTCTGTCTTTGGGTACCTTGTTGCTTTTAGCTCATGCCCTGCCCCACTCTGCCCTCCCGGTGCTTAGTGGGAGTCCCGTGTCAGCTCCTGTGACTCCGCTGTCTCAAATGATACAGGGACAGGGTCAGCTGGTGGGATCTGAGGCCTTCTCCTGAGTCTGGTACCTGCCCCATGGTGCACCTTCACCAAATAGTGGGCTCCCTTCTCCTTTCTTTCTCTTTCTCCTCAGCCCTGTACTGTATATCCAGCACCACGGAACCTCAGGGCTTTGAGACCCAGTGGGGACAAAGGTGGTTCCTGTCTAGACTAATAGGCTAGGTTTGCCATCCTCTCCTGGATCCCCTCAGGCCCTTTGAGGGAGGAAACCCCTTTAGGATGGGAAGGTGAGGCTATCATCTCAACACAGGCTGAGGAGGGGTTGGAGTGTGTGTATTTGTGTGCGTGTATGTTTTGTTTGTATTTTTTGTGACATGTTAGGAGTTGACCTTGCAGAGTAGTTTACATCTTCACCTTCTGAAGACACTTGAATTTAGGACCGATGTATCTGTGACAAGTATGCCAGGAGTGGCAGGGGCCACCAGAGCAAGCCACTTTTCCCCATCACCATCTTCCCACGGGATCCAAGACCTGAGACAGCCTGCCAAACTGATCCGCCTTCATCCTCTGCTTGTGCAGGATTGGTCATCTGCCTGGGCCCAGCAAGGGGCAGATTGTGTTTTTGCCCTCTGGACCTCAGAGCAAATTTGCTCCTCAAAGAGAAGGCTGCCTGGCCCTGCTCCAGCCTGGACCCCAGGTTCAGACAGAGGTGCTGAGCCCTGTGTCGAGTTGTTAAATGTTTCTGTTCTGTAGCTCTTTCCCACTCCTTTTTGATATTTACAAAAGCAAGCTGCTTGGAAGGTCTGGAAGTGAGGGGAAGGGCATGAAGACAAGGTTAATTGTGGGGAATACGAGAGGCTTGGGTTATCTGCCCCCACCCCCATGGGACCCCAGAGTATCTCTCTTGTTAAAGGGCCCCTGGGTTCTCCCCAGCTCCACCCTCTCCTCCAGCCATGCAGAGGCAGAAGAGAACTCTCAGCCCAGTTCTCACAGGAAAGGAAAACTTGTCATGGGCTTTGCAGAGAAGGTTCCACCTTACGCTCGTACATTGTCTTTACCATGTACTAGGATATCACATTCAACGGGACAAAAAATGTAAAATACTTGAATGAGCTTGTATCATAACATTAATATTATTGAGAGTGTCTGCTTCCCAGGCTGAAGTGATTCATTATTCTGGTCCTGCTCTAGTCCTTTGTAATTGGTGGTAATTATTATGCTTTTCTTTTTAATACAAAAAAATGTATAAAAATAAAAACTTGAAAAGGCAAAACACTGGCTGGTCTCCCATCTGGGATCCTGCTGTTGGGTATGAGAGAGGAGTGTCCCCCCATGGAGGAGCACTTGCCCTGCATGAGCATAATTACAATATCCTCTCTAAGAAGAGGCTGCTATTGGCTAAGGCAGGGCCTTGGTGTTGCTTGGCCAGCCTTGACCCTTACTGGCCACCCTACATACTGAAAGGGTGGAGTTGGGTTTCCATTCTCCAGAGTATGTGCAAGAACTCCTTATGCAGTGTATACTACACTTTGCTTGAGTTTTTTGTTAGACAGGTTCTCTGTGTAGCCGTGACTATCCTTGACTGTGTAGACCAAACTGGCCTCGAACTCATAGAGATCCGCCTGCCTCTACCTCCTGAGTGCTGGAATTAAAGGCATGCCCCACCACACCCGGCAATACGCTAGAGTTTCTTACTGTCAGATGGGTGGATGATCACTGCCAACAGTGGCCTTCATTCTGCAGGTTTCCAAGTAAGCCAAACCCACCTCAGTCACATTTGTCAGGAGTGGCTGTGTCAGCTGGCTCCTCACTTGTGTGGTCTTAGTTCCTTCGTGTTCTGCATTGGAGGGGGGGGGGCACATCAATGACAGCACCACCACAACCTGCTGTAGTTAAATGGAGGCTTTATTTACATGTTTCTTTGCTGTGTTGTGAAGACCTTAAGGCTTATTTACCAATATTAGGGTCTTATGGGGACGGACCGTGTACCCTTGACAGTACCTTGGTGTCCATTTTTCTGACTCTTTGTCCTTACCCCTTTTGATGATGATGCAGAGAGTGTTTCTCCAGATGTGCATATGAAAAAGGGAATGACTGCCATCCAGTGATGGCAGTGGGGTGTGGGTGTAGGTTGGTGCTTGAAGGAATCTAAGGGCACCAGGTCAGAGGAAGCTAGACTGCCTGCAAGGTGTTCAGTTGCCAGCAGGCCCAGTCTAGTGTGGGCCTCGGTGCTAAGGGGTGAATCCCTGGTCTATACTTGGTTCTAGAGAACTGGCTGTCAGACCTTGAACTTCACTCTGTTGCCCAGGCTCTGAGCTGGGCCTGAATGTCGAGGAGCTGGGACTGCAATGCAAACACCTGTACCCAGCTGTGTTAAGGTTATTTGAGCTACAATAGAGCATTTGCCTGACTAACCTGGAACTGAAAATGTTAAGATCAGCACAGTTGTACTTTAATTTAGCAATGGTAATGGATGGTGGCAGTCTTCCAGAGCTAATCTAGATGCCAAGTTCTGGGGATCTCAGGGCTCCTAACCATGTGCTGCCAGGGTGCAAGCCTGGTGAGACTTTACTGGAGAAACCCTACTGCTGTACTACTTCCTGAGCCTGTTTACCATTGATTTACCGTTTGAGGGAAGATGGGCCTGTCCTTTGGCAATGTTATCATTTTGGGGGGAGAAGATTATGGTTTGGATTTAGAGACCATCTAACTTGGGTCCTCTCCAACATGAACAGTCGCTGTAGCTCAGCCGCGGTTTGCACACAAGTTAAGGCACAGGAGCTCCTGTGGGCTGTTACTGTTCCTTCTGAGGGACTTGTGTCTGTGGAGGGGCAAGAGGAAACCAGTCTCCCTTGGGAAGCAGGACCACATCTAGCATGTCAACACATTGACTTACTACTACCCCAGCATGCCATGGCTTTGAGTGTGAGAAAAGTTTGTGGAGCCAGGAAACCTAGTGCCACGGTGACCCCATTCTCTGTATCCCGCCTAGGCCACGGGGGAGCTGTATAGGGACTGGAGCAGAGGACTAGGGGATTCACCTGGGCTCTCAGTGATCTTTCTCCCCTTACTGGCCTCCAACTTAAGTAGTTTTTTTTTTTTTTTTTTTTTTTTTTTTTTTTTGGTTTTTCGAGACAGGGTTTCTCTGTATAACAGCTCTAGCTGTCCTAGACTCACTTTGTAGACCAGGCTGGCCTCGAACTCACAGAGATCCGCCTACCTCTGCCTCCCAAGTGCTGGGATTAAAGGCATGCGCCACCAACGCCCGGCTCTTAAATAGTTCTTTTTCCCTAAGTCAACTCCTGCTTCTAAGTGACATCAGTAGTTTGGGGGAAGCCTGGGTCCTAGCAGGAAGCCTGCCTTCCCTCTATCCTAATGGTACAATCCTTAGAGTATGGTGGCTAAAGGAGGCATAGTCTCACATCCTACTTCTGAGGGAACAGCCCGGATGATCTATGTGCACTCTCCATCTTCTTTGGAGGGTCAGGGATGCTCTCTGAGAGTGGAGTAAAGCCCAGCAGGACGGTATGTCTTTCATAGGCCTTGGTCTGCTTAAACATGATGTCAGTCCCATGCAGGTGGTCCAACACTCCCAACACCCCATAGCACTGGTTGAACCTGAAGGAGGGAAGAGAATTGTGCAGCTAACACTGATGGGAAGCTCTGGGTCTCTTATTTCTCAGTCCTCCTTTCCCATACACAACACCACCATGCTGTCCAGCCATACCAGAAGAACCTGGAGTATTCTTCTGAAGGGTTTGTTTGAGGGTTTATGGTTCTTGTTTTTAACTGTTAAGACAGCCTCAACTAACTGAACTGAAATTCATATGTAGCTGGCTTTGAACTTGTGGCACTGCTCCTGCCTTAATGCCCTCAGTGTGGTTAGTTTAAGTTGTGAGGCACTATGTCTGATAGTTTCTGAACTGGAAGATTGAACCCTGGCCTTGCACATGCTAGGCAGGTGTCTACTAGCCCGCTTTGTGTGCTGTGCATGAGTGCATCCTGAAACCAGAGTGGAACACCAGAGTCCTCAGCCACTGCCGCCCTCTTTCTTCCTGAACCTGGAGTTCACCTTTTTGTCTAAGCTAGCTGCCATAAGCACCAACTATCCTCTCCCCTGTCCTCAGTGCTGGGGCTATAGGCAAGACAAGGCTGACATTTACATGGGTGCTAAGAGCTCACTGTGTAGCCCTGGCTATTCTGGAACACTCAGTGTAGACAAGGTTAACCTCATGTTGTACTTGATCCACCCACCTGCTGAGTCCTGGTATTAAAGGTCTGGTACCATGCCCAGCCACCTGAAGCCCATTTTTAAACTGCTGAACCATCTCTCTGGGACCTCCTTAACCCCCTTTTACAAAGTGATTCTGGGCTGCAGAAGTTAGAACCTCATGCTGACTTGGGCTTGCTCAGGTGAACTGAGAAGTTCCAGATCTGCATCAGAACTTATTGGAAGACATTAGGAGGCAGACTCCCAGGCTGAGCTTCACAGGTACTTTGACTGGTGGGTTTGGAATGGGACCCAAAAGAACCTGTGGTTTTTATCTCTCTCTCTCTCTTTTAGGATTTATTTACTATATATACAGTATTCTGCCTGCATGTATGCCTGCAGGCCAGAAGAGGGCACCAGATCACATTATAGATGGTTATGAGCTACCATGTGTTTGCTGAGAATTGAACTCAGGACCTCTGGAAGAGCAGCCAGTGCTCTTAACCTGAGCCATCCCTTCAGCCCTTTTTTCTTTTCTTTTTTCTTTCTTTCTTTCTTTTTTTTTGAGACAGAGTTTCTCTGCGTAGCCTTGGCTGTCCTGGAACTCATTCTGTAGATCAGGCTGGCCTCGAACTCAGAGATCCACCTGCCTCTTCCTCCCAAGTTCTGGGATTAAAGGCATGTGCCACTACCGCCGGCTAAGAACCTGTGTTCTAAGTATGTCTGTTGAACCAGAAAAGGCCTGGGATGAGGCCAGTTGTGGTGTAGTGCCTTTAATCCCAGCACTCAGGAGGTACAGGCAGGTGGACCTCTGAGTTTGAGGCCAACCTGGTCTACATAACTTCAGAACAGCCAGGACTACTTAGAGAAACCCTGTCTCAAAACTAAGAATAAAGCCCACGATGCTTAAGTGTGCCAAGTTTTTATGCACATGGATTCTGAGGAGATGACTCAAGACTCCTGAGATTCCAGCAGGCCGAGCCCAAGTAATGATTAAATTTCTCAACTGCACAAAGGACCTGGTGTCAGAAAAGTGGCCTGACTAGTTGGCTTCTTTCCTGTAACCAGGTGTCTCCCCTGACTGGCTCACTCATTGATGGGGACAACACTGTCCGCTGAGACACTTGAGCAAGGGTGCTGTTAGCTTACTTGAGATGGTGGTGGTCGTGGAATTCTGGTGAAGGTAGGAAGGGCAAGTGGTAGCCACAGTGGGAGATGGTGGTGATGATGAGAGCCAGAGACAACCACACGGTGATGGAGGACAAATGAGAGCCCATTGCTAGAGGACCCACCATAACTGGCAACATGTTGGAAGCCTGTAAGAGAAAGGATAATTCCAGGAGACAGAAGGACCCAGCTGGGTGTACTCAGCCCTGCATGGTGCTGCAAGGAGATCTTGGCTTGTAAGTTGGGACTCACTCACTTAGCTCCACCTTCCTCCTCAGCAGAGTCAGCTGTAAAAGGTTGTTGGGGAGAATAAGATAATGGACACTAGGCATCTGCCACACCCAAGAGATGGCAGCTGTTCAGTAGGGGGGGGGGGGGAGAGGCCAGGGAATCACCAGCCTCCTCTTTGGGGGCACCAGGGGCTGTATTTACCACATGCTCTATAGGGTGGGCATAGATGGAGATCACACCAATGGGTGCTGTCCATTCATGATGTTTCTTGTGAATTTTCTTGTACAGCGTTGGGTGGTGAAGGAGCCTGGAAAGGTAATTCATAGTTGTTAACTGCCAACTTCCAAATTCCCTCCATCCCAAGCAGATCATCAGAAAGCTAAGGTAGGAACGTGGTCCACATCTGAGGGCTGGCGTCTACTCCTTGCCCTCCTCTAGTCTGAATGTGAATGATGAAGCTGGCTTACATTGCCTGCCAACCGCAGTAGTGAAGTGAACTGATGCCCAGAAAGGACTAGCAGGAAGTGGATGGGAACTGACCCACTCTCCCATTCAACAGGGCAGCTATTTCACTGGGCATTGTGTCAAGTTGAAGAACCTTGCATCTCTGGCAGTTATTGGGTGGGGCCTGAGAATAGAGACCACAGTTCAGTGGCCTCTACTGACCAGGGAGTTGGCCCAGGGTGAGGCCAATCGTGTAGGTAGGGAGCTCACCGGTGTGAATAGTAGAACAAGATTTCCTCCACAAGGGTGAAAAGGGCCAGCTCCACGAGGAACCAGTGGAAGGTGGGCAGCTGTCGACAGCAGGGGTCTCCCCTCCACTTGAAGAAAGGATAGAAGACAACCAGCATGGGGAGAGAGATCATGCTCTGGTTGAAAATAACCGTACGGACAGACTGACGCAGTTTCACAGGGTCTACCTGCCAGAGCACAGAAGGGGTAGGAGAGGAGGCACGTGAACAGCAGGTCTCTGCCTGACCTGCACGGTGGGCTTCTGGGAGTGACTGGGGTAGTCAGGTGACAATCTGGGGCTGGCCATGGTGAGCAGTATACTCCTGCCCTGTCCTTGGCAATGTCCCACAAGAGCATAGGCTCTGTGGGTCAGGATCTGTTACTGCCAAGTTCTGGCCCACAGAACACCTAGTGCTCTACAGGAACAAAGAAGCAAAACCAGTTAAACACAGATAAGCAATGATGATTTGTTCAGCCATCTTTTTTTGTATCCTTGGCTGTCCTGGACTACCTTTGTAGACCAGGCTGACTTGAACCTCACAGAGATCCTCCTGCCTCTGCCTCCCGAGTGCTGGGATTAAAGGTGTGCAACACCACACCTGGCAATTAGAGACAGCTGTGAACTGCCATGTGGATGCTGGGACTTGAACCCCAGTCCTCTGGAAGAGCAGCCAGTCCTCTTAACCACTGAGCCATCTCTCCAGGCCCTCAACTATGTTGATGAAGGATTCCAGAAGAGGTCTCTGTGACCTGAGATAAGGCTGGCCTGCCCTAGCCTCACAAAGAGAACAGCATGTACATGGGTGAGAGGCCGCTGGGCAGGGCCTCCAACCTCCCTCAGCTCCTGCTTGGGGCCAATGCAATGAGGCTGGACAGATGGCAAACTTGTCCCAGGAGGAAAGGCTAAATGGTCACTTTGGATTGTCAGTCTTAGAGCTGAGAGCCTCCACCCTTCATGGCTACAGGACACCTGCTGCAAATATATGGCCTGGGAATATATGGCTATTGGTGTGTACAGGATCAGGAAGGTGGCAACAGCACTATGGGAAAGACACTAGAAACAACAGTAGTCCTCCAATGTCTCAAATTGGAGCAGTTCAGGAGAAAGTTGGAGTATTTAAATGGATAAATGTGAAATGGTGTGTAGATGAGTCTACCATATTTGTCTTACATTTCTGTCTGAATGTATGTTCAAAACTTCCTTACTGTTGAATGCTTGGAAAAAGACAGCCAAGAGCAAAGACAAAGGCTGGATAGACGGCTCTGCCAGAGAGCTTTGCCTCGAGGGGCGCATCACAGCTGGTGGTGTGTGCTTGTGCTAAGTGGACCCAAGGGCTGGTTTGGTTTCAGTTTTTGACAGCCTTGGGGACTGGACCGATGACTCAGTGGTTAAGAGCACCTGCTGTTTCCCAGAGGACCGGGTTTGATTCTCAGCATGTATATGGTAGCTCACAACCATCAATCCAACATCCTCTTCTGGACTTTGTGAGTACTATTGCATATATGTTGTACATAGACATACATGCAGGCAAAACACCCATACATATGAAGAATTGAAACTATCATGTAGCCCCCCTGCCTTCCTCTCAGATGCTGGGATTCCAGGTGTGTGCCACCACACCCAGCCAAGGTTTGTATTTGTGTTTTTAAGCATTTATGTGCGAATGCAAAGAGAAATAAGCTGGGCTGGGAGAGAGACAATGTAAGAAGGGAAGAATGCTGAAGCCATTTTCCTGGAGTAAAAAGGACAGGAGCCACGAGAGGTGGCAGTCACAGTCCAAGACAGAGCATGAGACTGAGAGTTATGGGAGCCAGGTATGGGGCTTGTTTTTGCTTCCTCAATGCAGTAGAGGCCAGGTGAGGAGGGAGGTGTTGAGAGAGGGGAGAGTGGCCGTGTGTGTAGGCCAGAATCCAAGGAATGCTGGTGACTATCAACTCCTGCTGCAGTCTGCCCCAAGGATCCTCCTAAAGCCAGCATCTCCTATGGCTAGCTAGGGACTAGATGGTACCAAGGTCCTTCCTGTGTCCTCAGACAATCTGAAGCATAAGCATGCCGGCCTTGGGAGTTTCATGGTTGAGCTCTGCCTCTGGGGCCTGGAAAGTTGGAACTTGAACTGGTCACTTACCTCTAGACCTTGGCCTCTGGCGGAGGCCTCAACACGGCCTACTGCTCTCTGGTCACTGGGTATAGAAAGGTTTCTAGGTGGCACATGAGATTCAAAGCTGTGGATTAGTGAGGCTGTAAAGGTGCACTCTGAAGCCGGAAAGCCTCAGGGTGGGGCTGGGACTTTGCTGAATGGGCAGAATGCCTTCTTAGTATCCTCGGAGCCCTGGGTGTGATCCCCAACAGCATAGCCCAGTGTGAGGTAGGGGAAAGAAGATCAGGAGTTCAA
This sequence comes from Lophiomys imhausi, assembly GCA_907164525.1. Lineage (NCBI taxonomy): Eukaryota > Metazoa > Chordata > Mammalia > Rodentia > Muridae > Lophiomys > Lophiomys imhausi. The sequence continues at coordinate 8,992,574 of CAJQZJ010032020.1, forward strand.
GGTCATCCTCAGCTACAGAGCAAATTGGAGGCTAGCCTGTGCTACACGACACCCTATTTGGGGTGGAGGAAGAGAAGAAAGTAGAGGTTCTAGTGTGTCTCATGGCCTACCCTTGGAGCATGGCAAAACCACATGTGTACCATGACAGCCATCATGGCGCTTAGCTTTGAAGATGAAAGTATTTCATCAGTGGTGGCTGCTTCAGAGACAGCAAGCCTACAGGTGCAAAGGTCTTACAGGCCAGGTATTGACACAAAGGCCTCCAGGGTGAGCTGGGAAGCCCTCTCAACTCTCTGGTAGCTGTCATCTCAGGAGGGAACCTTTTCAGAGGACTCTGGCAGGACCCCATTTTCCTGCCTTTGTTGCCAGACTGGACAGACTGCCCTGAAAGCCAAGGTGATTCACATCTGGGCAGGTTAGGTGACTGTCAGGTCAGGGCTTGGGTGGGGCTGTGGGACAGCTTGTTTTCAGAGTTAGTCTCTGCCCTGTTGTGTAAGGGAAGGTTGCAACTACAGGTTTTCACAGCCCCTGGAGGCAAGTGCAGGCTGCCCTACAGAGAGCAAGTGCAACTGTGGTTGTCCTGACAGCTCACACTCTAGGTTGTGTTGGATGATTAAGGAGGCTCTCCTTTGAGCTTAGTACTTGGGAGGCAGAGGCAGGCAGCCTAGTCTACAGATCAAGTTCCAACACAGCCAGGACTGCACAGAGAAACACTGTCTAAAAAAAAAAAAAAAAAAAAAGGCAGGGGGGAACAGTAAGAGCACTGACTGTTCTTCCAAAGGACCTGGGTTCAAATCCCAGCACCCACATGGCAGGTCACAGCTGTCTGTAATGGCCAGGTGTGGTGGTGCACACCTTTAATCCCAGCACTGGGGAGGCAGAGGCAGGTGGATCTTTGCAAGTTCAAGGCCAGCCTGATCTACATACAAATCCTATCTCGGGAAAAAAAAAAACACAAAAAAAGATTTTCTGGGGCTGGAGAGATGGCTCAATGGCTAAGAGCATTTCTGCTAGCTGTTCTTCCAGAGGTCCTGAGTTCAATTCCCAGCACAACTTTCTATAATAAGATCTGGTGCCCTCTTCTGGCCTGCAGGTGTACATGCAGGCAATATGCTATATACATAATAAATACATCTTTAAAGAAAAAAAGATTTTCTGAAAATAACTACCACATACATCCAGAGTGTATGTACCACCACCTCCCACAGTAGGGATGCCTTCCTTGGGACAGTGGATGTCTGGTTTCAGATCCATCGTCCCAATGCCATGGGTAAAGTGCTGCTGCCATCTGAGACAACATCCAGGCTGAGACAGACATTTCTCTTCCTGGTATGTTGAGCACAGTGTCATAGGGCAGCCTGGGGTGGGAATCAGGAGACCAGCACATTGGTCCAGACTGGTCACTGGCTGAGTGGCCTTTTAATTTCTTCTTTTAATTTTTTATTGTTCTGTGCATGCACATGTGTGCACATAAAGGTTCCTTTTTGTCCTGGTGTGCACCTGGCAGTCAGAGTAAGTGGACTTGGTTATCTTCTTCCCATGTGTGGGTTCCAGGGATCAGACTGAGGTCTTCAGGCTTGTCATCGATACCCTTACTTGCTGAACCATCTCACTGACAGGGTCTCATGTAGCCCAAGCTACCTTAAAACTTTCTGTGTAGCCAAGGATAACTTTGAAGTTCTTTTTTATTTTTTATTTTTGTTGATGTTAGAATACTTTATTCAGAGCCTTGGGGAAAAGTTGGAGAAGTCCATGCTGTCTGCTGTCCTCCAAGGGGCAGTTCTTACAGGTCACCCCGTGCTAAGTGCTAACCTTGAACTCCTAATCCTCCTGCCTCCACTTCCTGAGTGCTTGGATTGTAGCTGTGTACCCCCCACATGTGCATTTGTGTGCATTAGGGATAGAACCCAGGGCTTGTTTCTTTTGGGCTAGACAGCACTCTACCAACCCATCACACGCACGCACGCACGCGCACACACACACACACACACTCCCGTCTTTCTAAACTTAGGTCACCTCAAAGATAAGTCTTTGACTTGCCCTGACTTTGGTCTCTGATGCTTACCGGCTCATTCTTGCCAAGTTGGATGCGGTAGCGGGAGATGAAGGTGGGTTTCCCTGTTGTGTCCACCAGCAGTAGAAGGCCATTGACTCCCCAGAAACACAGCGCAGGCACAAGGGCAGCACCTGAGGCAGAGAGCACAGGGACTTAGAGCAGTCCCAGGCACCACCACAGTGACTCACTAGGAAATGAATGAACATGTGCATGGATCTGTCCCCTGCCTGGTGACTCATTGCTGATGTCCTAGCCATGGAACCTGGACAAGTCACTGAGTGTCTATATTTGTTCTGTCTTGTGTCTCTGTCTGCCTTCCACTGTGTGCGTGTGCGCCCGCCCGCATGCCTGTGTGGTGTGTCTGTGTGTTTGAGACAGGGTCTTACTGTGTAGTCCTGACTGGCTATGTAGACCAGGCTGCCTTGAACTCCCAATAAATTATCCCCTGCCTCTTGCCTCTCAAATGCTGGGATTAAAGATATATACCACCACACTGGGGGTTTTGGATGCTTTTTTTTTTTTAACTTGTTTTGTGACAGGGTCTCACTCTATCTCAGGCCAGTTTGAAATTCACTATATAGTCCCCACAAACCCAAACTCACAGCAATCCCCCTGCCTCAACCACCTGCTGGGATAACAGGTATCGCTGCTGTACCCTCTCAGCACAGATACTGGTGACACTTCCTTTCCCCTCCCAAGTGCTCCTATTTAGATGAAGAAGCCATCTGACCACCTGTCCTATTACTTCCCAGCGCTGATGCTCTATAAGATACTTTAGAAGATACTGATCAAAAGCAGGAGGCTCAGAAGAGCAGTGGTCATCCTAAACCACATAGACCATTCTTGGACATCCTGGGCTGCAGGAAACCCTATACCAAGAAGAGAAACAGAGACTGTAGGGTAGCTTAGTGGGCAAAGTTCTTATTAGGTAAGCCTAACCACCTGAACTCTGCCCCACAAACCATATAAAAGGGCGAAGAGCAGTAACTGCGCTTGTCTGCTGACCACACTTATGTGACACATGCATGTCCCTACCTGCATTACACAATAGTAAATAAAAATTCAAAGGAAAATACTGACCAAGACACGCTTCCTTCCACATCCCACTTCTCAAAGGAAAATGCCAAGACACGCTTCCTTCCACATTCCACTTCTCATGCCTTTAATCTCCTGCCTGTGGCATACATCCAAGGGACACCGTAGTGTTATCTAACTGCACTGTGGCCCCTTACTAGACTGGAAATCCTAAGGAACAAGGACAGTTCCACTGACCTCTGTCTCTGTACCCTTCCTCTAGTCCTTTCCTGCCCCCTCACACAGTGTCTGTGGCTTGGGCATCGTGGGAAGACCACTGGTAGACCCATTCTGCAGGACAGTTGGATAGACTCTGAAGTGAAAAGAGAGACAGAAAGCAAGTAAGTACACATAGGTTTGTGCATAGAAATGCTGATACAGCATCTTTAAAACTAAGGAAAGCAGGGCTGGAGAGATGGCTCAGCGGTTAAGAGCACTGGCTGCTCTTCCAGAGGTCATGAGTTCAATTCCCAGCAACCACATGGTAGCTCACAACCATCCATAATGAAATCTGGTGCCCTCTTCTGGCCTGCAGATATACCTGTAGGCAGAACACTGTATACATAATAAATAAATCTAAAAAAAAATAAGGAAAGCAGCTGGTGGTGGCTCACGAGTGTAATCCCAGCACTTGGGAGGCAGATCTCTTGAGTTTGAAGTCAGTCTAGTCTACAGAGGCAGCTCCAGGACAGCCAGGGCTGTCTACACAGAGGAACCCGTTTTCATAAATAAATAAATGAAAATCACAAGAAAACCTGGGGATTAGAAAGAGAAGGCTCAGCAGTTACGAGCACTAGCTCTTCCAGAGAGCCAGTGTTGATGCCTCGTCCCCACATGGTTGTTCACAACTACCTGTAATTCCAGTTCCAGGGAAACAGATACCCTGTTCTGACTCCCCAACTACTGGATGAATATGGCACATGGACATACACTGAGGCACACACCATACACATAAAATAAGTAGGGTTTTTTTTTTAATCACAAGGAAACATTTAGAGCAGCCTAATGTCTGTTAATAGGAGATGAGTCATTTGAGAGAACAGACCTGGCAAATTGAAATATAGCCCTTGCTCTTGTGGCAAGATGGCTACAAGCATTCAATAAAACCCTTGGTTAAAAACAGCAGATTGCCGGGTGGTGGTGGCGCACGCCTTTAATCCCAGCACTTGGGAGGCAGAGGCAGGCGGATCTTTGTGAGTTCGAGGCCAGCCTGGTCTACAAAGCGAGTCCAGGGCAGCCAGAGATATTCAGAGAAACCCTGTCTCGAAAAACTAAAAAAAAAAAAAAAAAAAAAAAAAAAACCAGCAGATTGAAGCCGGGCGTGGTGGTGCACGCCTTTAATCCCAGCACTTGGGAGGCAGAGGCAGGCGGATCTCTGTGAGTTCAAGGCCAGCCTGGTCTACAAAGCAAGTCCAGGACAGCCAGGGCTGTTACACAGAGAAACCCTGTCTCGAAAAAAAAAAAAAAAAAACAGCAGATTGGTGGGCTGGAGAGATGGCTCAGAGGTTAAGAGCACTGACTGCTCTTCTAGAAGTCCTGAGTTCAATTCCCAGAAACTACTTGGAGGCTCATAGCCATCTATAATGAGATCTGGTGTCCTCTTCTGGGCCTGCAGGCATACATGTGGACAGAACATTGTATATAAAATATATAAATACATCTTAAACAAACAAAAAACTGGCAGGTTGGCAGAGGCAGGAGGATTTCTGTGACTTCAAGGCCAGCCTAGTCTACAAACTGAGTTCCAGGATAATCAGAGCTACATAATGAGACCATCTGAAAAAAACAAAACAACAAAACAGCAAATCGGGCCCATAAGATAGAGCAGCAGCTGGGCATGGTGGTGCACGCCTCTAATCCCAGCACTAGGGAGGCAGAGGCAGGTGGATCTCTGTGAGTTCAAGGCTAGCCTGGTCTACAAAGTGAGTCCAGGACAGCCAGGTATACTTGTCTGGAAAACCAGAAAAAAAAAAAACAAAAAAAGATAGAGCAGCAGGTAAAGGCATTTGCAGCCAAGCCTGACAGCCCAAGTTCAATTCCCAGGACCGAGAGAACCAGCCTCTGTCTGCAAGTTGTCCTCTGACCTCCACATGATGCTATCTATGGTCAGCTCATGCTCCTCCTTCACATGCACATGAAGTAAATAATAACGACAACAATAATAATAGTAGTAGTAATAATAATAACAAAGTAGTATGGGAAAAGAACAAATGTGGAGTCCAACACATAGCCCTCTGGCTGGAATCTCACCTATCATGAACAGGATCCACTCATTGCCTTCAAATGTAGACAGCAGTTTCTCCCACTGGGTCTGCCAAAAGTAGCCGGAAGCACCCCAAAATCTCTGAAGATGCCTTGGAAGGAAAATCATTCAGGTTTCTGGAAGAAGACTGGGAAGCCACATCTTTTGTGTCAGTCTGGAGGGAGCACACTCACCATGTGACTGAGTTCCAGAAGGCCACAGACAAGAGCAGCCCAGAGCCCAGGATGAGTGTTGTCCTCCTCATGGAGCCCCAGATGTGTCCCTCCTGCAGATTGGGAGTGTCAGGACAGTCAGGCTTTGGCTGGGAGCAGGCTGCTGACCTTTCCACCGGCTGTGGAAGGCCCTTCCCTACCAAGGATTCCTGACTGGATCTGAGTGTGCTTATGAAAACCAGAATCAAGGCTCAGGGAGGATGTCCCAACTAAGCAAAACTGTTGAGCAATGTTGCCGCCCAGATCTGGATAGGAAACGCTTTTAACAGCTGTGCCATGTGTGTGTCATCTGACCTCTTGGCAAAGGGAAACACCTACTCAACGTCCTGTAGTCACCTTTCTAATTATCACAGTTACAGTCAGGTATGGTGGCATGCAACTGTGATCCCAGCTCTTGGGAGGTGGGTGCAGGAAGATCAGGAATTCAACATCAGCCTGGGCTACTTGAAACCCTGTCTCAAAAAGAGTCCATGGACAACCACAACACATTCTTCAAAAAGCATTCTCTAACTAGAAGCCATAGAAGGCACCAAGACTAAATAACAAGGTCCTAGGCCTCCCTCAGTCTGACATTCACATCTCTTGTCCTGTAGTCAGGAATGACAAATGGCACTCTACACTCTTCCTAAGCCTAGCTGTGCTCTGCTTATATTCTTTCAGAGGACATAACTGAGGTCCTTATGATGTGGCACCTGGGCTCACTCCAGCTAATGAATAGAACAGGCATGGAGCTTTGATGGAGCTGACCTGAGAGGACTTTACCTTCTACCAGGCTGGAGACCTGAGGGGATCCAGTTTCTGCTGGTCCATTCCCAGAAACCTGAATCTTGAAGTCAGCTCTTGGTCCTGTCCATTCTATTCTCCATCAAAAGACAAAAAGTCCTTTTCGTGGCCAGTGAAGGTGCCCATGCCCATTAGGGCGCTGACTCAGGAAAGCGCTCTTTCTTGCTCTTCTATCTTTTCTCTACCTGCCCTAGTCTAGACTGGATTGCCTCAGACCAATCAGAACCAATCAGAATTTGTTTGTGTGTGTGTGTGTGTGTTGCTGTCCCTCAGGAGCTGTCTACTTTGTCTTCTGAGACAGTCTCTAACTGGGACCTGGAGCTCTGTGAGCCATAAGTCTCTGACTGTGTTTGCCTCCCAGAGCTGGGATTACAAGAACATGCTGTGGTACCCAGCTTTTACATCCCTTCTGGAGACTGAACTCAGGTCCTCATGTTTACATGGCAAGTACTTTACTGGCCAAGCCGTCACCTCAGCCCAGAGAACACTGACACCTGTCACCATAATTTTGACAAGCTTAGTTGGATTATTCCAGTGTATCCCTTTACAGTGTTCTGAGGACCATTCAGCAACTTTCTGCACTGTTAGAGGATTCTGTCTGTCTGTTTGGGTTTTTGGTTTTTTTGAGGCAGGGTCTCACTATGTATCTCTGGCTGACCTATAACTCACTCTGTAGACTAGCCTGACCTCAAACTCACAGAGATCTGCCTGCTTCTGCCTCACAAGTGCTGGGAATTAAGGCATGAGCCACCATTGGGGGATTCTTAAATTTTTGGAGTCAATAAACTGAATTAGCCGGGCGGTGGTGGCGCACGCCTTTAATCCCAGCACTTGGGAGGCAGAGGCAGGCGGATCTTTGTGAGTTCGAGGCCAGCCTGGTCTACAAAGCGAGTCCAGGACAGCCAGAGATATTCAGAGAAACCCTGTCTCGAAAAACCAAAAAAAAAAAAAAAAAACTGAATTAGTCAATGAAAAGTTGAGGCTGGGTGTGGTGGCACACACCTTTAATCCTAGCACTTAGGAGGCAGAAGCAGGTGGATCTCTGTGAGTTCAAGGCCACCCTGGTGAGTCCAGGACTACACAGAAAAACCCTGTCTCAAAAAAAACAAAAAAAGGAAAAAAAAAAAAGAAAAGTTGAATTTCAGAGCTGGGCATGGTGGCACACATCTTTAATCCCAGGATTTGGGAGAAAAGGCAGGTGTATCTCTGTGAGTTCAAGGCCAGCCTGAATTACTTAGTGAGACTTTGTCTCAAAAATAAATAAGCAAACAAATACAAATAAATAAATAGGCAGTTCAGTGGTTAAGAGCTCTTGTTATTCTTGCAGAGGACCCAGGTTCAATTCCTAAGGACCCATAGCTCATAACCATCTATAACCCAGTTCAAGGGCGTCTGATGCCTTCTGACCTCTTCAGGCACCAGGCAAGCATGCGGTACATATACACACATATACTTATGCAGACAAAGCACTCATACACATAGAATAAATCTTTTTAAAAATTACAAAAAATAAGCTGAGCAGTGGTAGTTAGTGCACACCTTGATCCCAACATGGAAGAAGAGGCAGGTGGATCTCTGTGCATCTGAAGCCAGCCTGGTCTACAGATTGAGTTCCATGCCAGCCAGGGCTATTTAGCGAGAACTTGTTTCAAAGAACAAAAGGGAAGAGGGGAATATGGAGCCCTCCTACCCCTAACCAACACAGTGGGAGGGCAGGCACTTACCTGGTTGGACTTCTCATGGCGTCTTGGACTTTCCATGTCTCCTGTCATCTGGAAAATAAAGTACAGGTTCCGGTGTCCCTGCCACATGCAGCTGAAGAGGGGACAGTGGAGGAAGTCAAGGCTGGCACCAGACAAACTGATCGTAAAATTTATACTGGGGTAATAAACAAGCAGTAAATAACTAGGAAAATGGCAGAAAGGAAGAGTGATGAAAAGGGCATAGACAAGGAATGTAAGGTCTTCCGACTTTGAAGGCAGAACTTCATACAAAACTGATTTGGAGCCAGGCAGTGGTGGCGCACGCTTTTAATCCCAGCACTTGGGAGGCAGAGGCAGGCGGATCTTTGCGAGTTCGAGGCCAGCCTGGTCTACAAAGTGAGTCCAGGACAGCCAGGGCTACACAGAGAAACCCTGTCTCGAAAAACCAAAAAAAAAAAGAAAAAAGAAAAACCAAAAAAACAAAACAAAACCAAAAAAAAAAAAAAAAACCTGATTTGGGAGGCTGGGGAGATGGCTCAGCAGTTGAGAGCACTGGCTGCTCATCCAGAGGACCCAGGTCAGTTCTCATCACTCCCATGATGGTTCAAAACCATCTGTAACTCCAGTTCCAGGGGATCTGATACCCTCTCCTATCCTCCTTAGGCACCAGACATGCATGTGGTATGTGTATACATACATGCAGGCAAAACAATCATACACTTAAATCTCAAAAAAAATATATATATATATATTTGCATGTGTGTCTGTGTTATGGTTACTGCACACAAGCATAGGGGTGGAGGCCAGGAGAGGGCATCATAGTGTACCTGGAGGAGGAGCTACAGATCATCCTGGCACACAAAATGTGGGTTTTGGGACCTGAACTGGGTCCTATGAAAGAGGGACTCTTATTAACTGAGCCATCTCTCCAGGCCTGCCCTTTTTCTTTTTTGCACTTCTTGCTTCTACTCTATTCAGCTAGGAGTGTACGCAAGTGCTTCTCAGTAGTTGACTTGGAGCCACAGTTCTCTGGGAGGTGTCAGCCTGGGACAGCTAAGGCATGCCAAAAGGCCCTCAGGGTTTTGCTACTTGGCCTTGCTACTAAATTTCCTGTTTGTTTTATGATAGAGCTTTAATGAGCCCATGGAAAGATACTCAGCTTCACTATCTATAAGGGACAATGAGCCTGTCACCTCACACTGGTTAGGACAGCTACTGTGAAAATGCAACACAGGGCTGGGAATGTGGCTCAGGGATTGGAGTGGTTGTGTGGCACTCAAGATGCAATGGGTTCCACCCTCAACAGCAGGCGAAGTGATGGAAGGCACCTGTAATCCCAGCGCTCAGGGACAGGGAGACAAGGAGTTTAAGTAGTGATGGAAGGTGCCTGTAATCCCAGCACTCAGGGACAGGGAGACAAGGAGTTCAAGTAAGAAATGTTTAATTCTTTTCATTTGGATCCAGGTGTGCTGCCACACAGTTGTCATACAGTGCTGAGGTAGCAGAGACAAAAGGATGCCTGGGGTTCACTGGCCAGCCAGCCAGTCTAGCTAAGTCAGAAAACTCCAGGTTCAATGAGAGATCCTGTCTCCAAGGTGAAGGTGGAGAGTCCAGCATGTTAATGTGTGCCTTTAATTTTTACTTACAATATTGGGAGGCAACCAGGCTACATAATGAAGGGCCCCAGGGGGGACTCCTAATTGAGACCCCTTAATGACCTTAGGGCCCCAAAGAAGCCCAACCTGTGAATCAAGCTGACTGCATGGTAGGCTTCATCATCTTGTTAAATTAAACTAGGCCCCAAGGTTCCCATTCTCAGAGATGAGCTCAGCAGTTAATGGAAAAACCATAAACAATGGTCAAGACCTGGCCATCTGGCTGGAAAGAGATAAGGTTGCTTAACTACCGGTTAGACAGTAACCCCATACCGGTTAGACAACACCTTCATGTCTTAAGATTAACTCCAGACCACTGACTAATGGCAAAGAGACCAAAGGTCACCTGTTCCCCTACCCATGCCTCTGGCCCTTGCTTTTCAGTTTGAATGCTCCAATCACATTACAGTTTCCCTCACCCTCCTGAAATTCCCCTGAAAGCCTTTTATAAGAGGGTCAACAATTTGCCTAATTGGTGATCCCTGCATGCTGGAGTTCTGCAAAAAATAAATGTTCATTGCTTTTGCATGTTATCTGTGTTTGGGTGTCTTCTTCAGCGCATTCTGGATAAGGTGAAGAGTAGTTGGTGAAGAAATCCACACTCATTCATACACACACACACGCACGCGCACGCACGCACGCACGCACGCACGCACGCACACTTGCACATACAAACTGTAACCCAAAACGAGGTAGTAATTTCTCCTTCCTGGTCTCTGGTAGGCACTCTCAGCATGGTGTGATTCACAGGACACAGGCCACCCCAGATCAACTTAGCATCAACCTTGTTGCCTGGGGGCCACACCTAGCTGCAGGGATTTCAAATCTCATGACTCAAAGTGGAACAAGGGGAAGGAGCCTAGACAAAGGGAGACCATGTCGCCTCCCTAGTCAGGCTAGAGAGTGGAGAGCTGGGACCAGGGTCCATCTTCTAACGGGACTTCGTGCTACTAAGTCACAGATTTTTCCCTTTCTGTTGCTATTTAAGTGTATGTTTTTAGATCCCATGCTTGGTGGATGCTGGGCACCTGCCATCTCAGGAAAGCTGCTTCCCTTTGGCATACTGCAGACTGCTGAGACTGGAGGGAGGAGAGCACGCCTGTCAGCTGGTGTTTGGAAACAGTTGATACTCTGGTTCCCACCATCCCTGAGAGTGGGTGACCTGACAGTAGGTAAGAACCCAAGGCCTCTGGATCCCAAAAAGTGCTGGGGGTAGGGGTGGGGCAGTTCATGACAGAAGATGGTGTTCAGGATGCTTGGGGTGGGGTAGGCTGCTGGGCTTGCTTATCCCCTGCCATTTGAGAAGCTCTTCCCTGAAGGTGCCAGGCAGAGATGAAAGAGCAGTTACAGGACATGACAGAGTCATTTCTACATCACAAGGAAGCCTGGGACCCTCTTCAGGGAACATTCCAGGACTGAAAGCTGGGTCCAAACCTGAGTCAGATGCATCTGGCCATCACACCAATAAACTGGTTTATGCTGGGCGGTGGTGGCAGACACCTTTAATCCCAGCACTGGGGAGGAAGAGGCAGCCATATCTCTGTGAGTTCAAGGTCAGCCTGGTCTACAGAGTGAGTTCCAGGACAGCCAGGGCTGCTACATAGAGAGAACTTGTCTCGAAAAAGACAACACAACAACACAAAAAAAGCCCTCGGCTTTGAACTCCTGACCCTCCTGCCTTCATCTCCCAAGTGCTGTGTGTACAGCAGAAACCACCACCCCTAGTTTATGCAGTGCTAGGGGACAAACCGTGGTTTCATGCACTGGAGTGAGCACTCAGCCCTCAGAGCCAAGTCTCCAACCCAGGCATTTTCCTTTAAATCACTGCTTGCTTTTGTTTTTAAACCTTGTTGATCTGGGAAGTCCTTGTGATTCCACCCTGGTCTGGTCCATGTCTCCCAGGTCAGAGAAACTTCCTTCATAGACCACCAAGATTCTTGCTGTCTGGGAATCTGAAAAAGTGTGGCTCATGAAACACAGAAGGGAGGAATGTTGGGACTTTAAGGCTGAGCCTGTTGACTATCTTGTGACAAGGAGCCAAGTGTTCAAATGTCGAAGCAAACACTTCAAGTTGGCGGGGTTGGGGGTGAGGTGGGGTTTGATATCCACATGTCTGTGAAAAGGTTACTGACAGCATAGCCCTGGTTTCTCTCTGGTGCTGTTAGACAGTATGAGGTGGCCAACATGGTCGTGACGGCCCTCTCACTTGGGAATGAGGCCGGGGGTGTTTTGGAGGTTTGTCCTTTAAGATTCTAGAGTCAAACAGGGAACATCCCTTACAAGGAAAAGTCTTCTCCCAGGATCTTCCCTATCTAATCAGCACCATTATTTTCACCAAGAGCTTGTGTGAGACATGACCTTTGACCTTCCAGAGTTCATCCACACCTTCCAGAAGCTTTTGTGAAGAACTCAGTGTTCAGGGAGCTGCAGCAATCTCTGGAAGTATGAACCTGAAGGAAAACTTTCAGCTCAGGCACATTAGCCCATACTTTCCAAAATTGACTTCAGAAGAGACGTCTGGTGATCTACCTGTTATCCCAACACTTGAGAAACTGAAGTCAGTCTCAAGTATCAAGGACAGCCTGCTCTCTATAGCAAATGGATACATAGTAAAATCCTGTCTCAAAAACTGGGGTGGAGCTGCGCGTGATGGCGCACGCCTTCAATCCCAGCACTCAGGAGGCAGAGGCAGGCGGATCTCTGCGAGTTCGAGGGCAGCCTGATCTACAGAGTGAATCCAGGACAGCCAGGGCAACACAGAGAAACCCTGCCTCGAAAAACCAAAAAATAAAAATAAAAAAAAAAACCAAAACTGGGGTCGAGATATGACTGAGCTGTTTGGAGAGTTTGTTGGCAGCTCCCAGGGGACTGTAACTCCAGCTCTAGGGGACCCAGTGCTCTCTTCTGACTTCTTATATATCTGTATATATACATACCCACCTAGAAACAAATAATTACAAATAAAAACAAATCTTTGAAAAACAGCAGTGAGGCCGGGTGTGTTGGCACACACACCTTTAATCCTTTCTGGGAGCTTTCTGTGGGGTACAACTGAAATCTAGCTTTTTAAAAAATAATTTTTATGTGCATTATTGTTTTGGCTGCATGTCTGTGTGAGGGGGTCAGATCTTGGCGTTACAGACAGTTGTGAACTGCCATGTGGGTGCTGGGAATCAAACCCGAGTCTTCTGGAAGAACAGTCAGTGCTCTTAACTGCTGAGCCATCTCTCCAGGTCAAAATCCAGCTTTTTAAAAAAGATGTATTTATTTTATGTGTATAGGTATTTTGCCTACATGTCAGTGTATGCACTATGTGCCTGCAGGTGCCCATGCAGTTCCAAAGAGGGTGTCAGAGCATCTGGAACTGGAGGAAGAGCTGTGAGTCACCCTGTGGGTGCTGGGAACTGAACCAGGGTCCTCTGCAAGAACAGCCAATGCTCTTAACTGCGACCCATCTCTCCAGTCCCTCCAGTTAGTGTTCCAGACAGGGTTTCCTCTGTGTAACAGAGCCCTGGCTGTCCTGGACTCGCTTTTTAGACCAGGCTGGCCTCGAACTCACAGAGGCATTCAACACCTCCATTGCACTTCGTTTTATAATGTTTTTATTTGTTTTGTGTGTGTGTCCGGGCACCACGTGCATGTCTCCATTGCACTTCTTGAGGTTTTTGTTCTCTAACATAATCTTGTTTGTTTTTGAGACAGGATTTCTCTGTGTAGACCTGGCTGTCCTGGAACTAGCTCTGTAGACCAGGCTGGACTTGAACTCACAGAGATCCATCTGTCTCTGCCTCCCCAGTGCTGGGATTAAAGGCATGCTCCACCATGTTCAAAATTACAGACAGCTGTGAATTGCCATGTGGGTACTGGGATTTGAACCCGGGTCCTTTGGAAGAGCAGCCAGTGCTCTTCACCACTGAGCCATCTCTTCAGCTCCCATACGTCAGTTTTTGTATACAGTGTTCCATATACAAGATTATATGGGGAGGAAAAAAAAAAAACAACTGACGTGTGAGCCAGGCATTGTGGCTCCCAGACCTCAGGAAGCAGAGGGAAGAGCGCTGCAAGTTCAAGGGACTGGAGAGGTGGCTCTGACTACCTGAGTCCAATGACCTGGACCCACATAGTGGGAGAAAAGAATGCACTTGTAAAGGTTGAACTCTGAGCCGGGCGGTGGTGGCGCACGCCTTTAATCCCAGCACTTGGGAGGCAGAGGCAGGCGGATCTTTGCGAGTTCGAGGCCAGCCTGGTCTACAAAGCGAGTCCAGGACAGCCAGAGCTGTTAAACAGAGAAACCCTGTCCTGAAAAACCAAAAAAAAAAAAAGGTTGAACTCTGAACTCTACCCGTGCACACCCAAACACACCCTCTCTCTCTCTCCATTCTGTAGATGAAAGTTTATTATTTTTTTTATCAGTGTTTAATAAGGCAGTGGAATTAATCTGAATCTGCCACTTATAAATAAACACACAGACACCTGTTGGATTTTACTGTAGCCTAAGCACTGGGTTTGGGCAGAATTTAACCCTGTAAGCTAGCTTTCTACTTCCCAGCCCAAATCCCCATAAATATGTGTACGTTTCCATCAGAGTGCTTCTCTCCATGCCCTGCTGGTCCTCAGGGTCAGCCCCTCATGGCCACATGTGCTTTTTGCTTCACCTTACCCATGATGTCTGTCCTTCTTCCTTCTCTCATTATCATTGCAATTTAGCATTCCATGCTCTCTCCTCTAAGCATGTTCTAGTCTAATCTTTCTCAAAAAGGATACACATAACCACAACTGTCAGAGTAAAAATCATTTGCATGCTAAGAGAAACTCAAATGCAATTCAAATGTACTGAGACATTGTGAATCCCTCTATTTTTAATCTAGGCTGTTAACTCCACTCCCTACCTCGGTTTAGAAGTCTTCTGGTTTTGACCTGAAAGAGAAGGTTCCTTAGCCTCCTGCCTAGCTGGAATTGTATCTCACAGGTGACAGCAAAATGTCCTGATCCCTGTTAGCCTTGGGCTAGCCATGGTTCGGAGTACAGAGGATGCCAGCCTTGGCTAGGTTGTGGCTCTGTGAGCAGCGGTGGGCCTTGTACAGCAGCAGCTGGCATGTGCCTTTTCAGTCCCAGGATGTGGCATGTGGCTCACAGCTTATAATTCATGGGAGCTCTGTCTTCCCTGATTTCTACCAAACTCTGTCAAACATTTGAACATTCTTCCTGCACAGCAGGAGTTTCCCCAGCAGTTGTCGTTTGACTCCTTTTTCTTTCTTTTTTTTTTTTTTGGTTTTTCGAGACAGGGTTTCTCTGTTTAACAGCTCTGGCTGTCCTGGACTCGCTTTGTAGACCAGGCTGGCCTCGAACTCGCAAAGATCCGCCTGCCTCTGCCTCCCAAGTGCTGGGATTAAAGGCGTGCGCCACCACCGCCCGGCTTGACTCCTTTTTCAAGATAGGCCAAACTGTTTTGAAATTCCCCACACAGGAGCCTACTGCCTGGTTTTCTAGTACACAGGGAGAGCCTCAGCTACTCTTTGCCACCTTTGCGGCAAGGAAGCAGCTTCTGTTAAGGGAGTGCTGCACCTTTGAAATGAATTTGGCTTCAGTTCCAGAGGATTAGTTTGGTTGCTGGTGCCCACAGCATGTGGATCATAACTGCCCAAATTTGTTGAGGCCTGCTTTAGCTCTTAGCATTACTGCAGCCATTTTTGTCGATATATAAATATATAAATCATAACTGCAGTCTCCATTTTAGTTATAAGATGAAGTTACTCATACTTTGTTACTCTGACACTATTTTTTTGTAGAGATTTATTTTTATTTGTGTGCCTGCACACTTATTTCCTTTATTGCCCACAGAGACAGTTGTGAATCACACAATATGGGTGTAGGAATCAGGTCTTTCCTATATTGGAGGACTTGAGTTCATGTCTGAGTGCTGGGGCTGAGGATGGTGCTCAATCTCTGGACCCTGCAAATGCTACGCAGGCCCTCTGCCTGCCAAGCCACAGCCCCACTACTTTGACACTTGAAGGAATCCCCAACTACAGCTCTACTTGGGACAAATCAAATTAAAGGTCAGTTAGAAATGCTTTGTCTAGCTAGTCAGAATGATGCAATGCTACCATCCCCTTGCTTCCTACCTGGTTGTTACCTGGATATGGTTTTTCTTATTTAAATCCTGTCTTGGAAGCAGACTGATGTCACTGTTAGGCTTCGAGACCTCTATGACCTTTGTCATGCTGGCTGTGACCAGTTTTGGGGTGTGTATTCAATAAATGATCAATATCTGAGTGAGATTGGTGACTGAGTGGTTTGTGGGGTTATTCTTGGACTACAACACTATTAACTCCAGCTCCAAAGGACTTGACAGGTATGTACGCACACACGCACGCACACACAACCAAACACAGATGTATAGGTTTCTCAGACATTAAAAATGGAACTTGCTGAGCCAGCTGTGGTGACACACACCTGTAATCCCAGCACTCGGGAGGCAAAGGTAGGTGGATCTCTGAGTTTCAGGTCAGCCTGGTCTACAGGGTGAGTTCCAGGACAACCAAGGCTGCACAATGGAACTAACATATAAGCCAGTCATCCCTAAACCATCCAGGATAAACCCCCGCTTTAAAACCATCAGGGAGTGGCAACCTTGATCACACCTACAACCTCAATTCAGGGAGGCTGGTGGGATACAGGATGTGGCATCCTCTGATGGAGACTCACTTCCTAGGTGAGGCGAGGTGGTACCCAAGCCTTCTGGTTCACAGATAATGTCTCAGTATCTAAGAGATATGGCTCCTAGCATACATCCATATCTTAGTTACTGTTCTACTATTGTAAGGAGACACCACGATCAAGGCAACTTTTGCTTGTTTTGGTTTTTCAAGACAGGGTTTCTTTGTGTAAGCCCTGACTGTCCTGGACTCACTTTGTAGACCAGATTAGCCTCGAATTCACAGAGATCTGCCTGTCCCCCACTCCCCAAAGTGTGGGCCACCACACCCAGCAATCAAAGCAATTTTTAAAATAAAATTTTTAATTGACGGCTTGCTTACAGTTTCATAGGGTTAATTCAGGATCATCATGGGAGGAAGCATGGCTGAAGGCAGGCAGGCATGGTGCTGGAGAAGTAGCTGAGACCTTGCATCTGGTCTGCAAGCTGCCCACCCCCAGCTGCACATCTCCTCCTCTAAGGTCACTCCTCCTAACCCTTCATGAACAGTTCCACTCACTGGGGACCAAGCATTCAAATATATAAGCCTATGAGGGCCGTTCTCATCCAAACTACCAAACCCCACCACAGGAATGCTTGCTCATCCATGCCCATTGCTGCTCTATTCACAATACCTAGGACATGGAGTCAGCTTAGATGTCCATCAGCAGATGAATGGATAATGAAAATGTGGTACCTATACATGATGTAATTTTGTTCAGCCATAAAGAAAAAGTGAAATTATGAAGTTTTCAGAAAAATGGATGAATTTGGAAAGGATTATAGCATGAGGTAATCCAGTCTCAGACACAAGCTGCATGTGCTCTCTCAGATGCCACTGATAACTTTTTTTTTTTTAAGGCAGGTTTTCTCTGTGTAGCCCATACTGTCCTGGACTTGCTTTTGTAGACCAGGCTGGCCTTGAACTCATATACATCTGGCTGCCTCTGCCTCCCAAATGCTGGAACTAAAGGTGTGCATCACCACACTTGACTCTCCACGTATAATTTTTTATGCTCATATGTATGTGCGTGTGTGGATGTGACAGTGAGTACAGGCTATGAAACTAGATAGGAGAACACCAGAGGGAAACTGATGGCACAAAAACCCCGAGCACAAGCAGTAGAAGGAGGCTGTGGGGACAAGAGAACAAAGCGGGTGGGGAGGATGGAAGAGGACAAGGATGAACAACAGCAAATTTTATTTATTTTTATTTTGGTTTTTTGAGACAGGATTTCTCTCTGTGTATCTCTGGCTGTCATGGACTCACTTTGTAGATCAGTCTGACCTCGAACTCAAAGAGACTCACCTGCCTCTGTCTTCCAAGTCCTGGGATTAAAGGGCACTACCATGTGTAACCCAACCTTTTAATTATTAAACACTTATTTATTAACAAATACACTTAACTACTATTCCTATAAATTCTTACAAATTCCTATGAATGCCTACAATCCCTTTACATTCCTACAACCCCTAATACCTAACCACTAAACCTATTGATAAGGATACAGTCCCTGGGGCAAGTCCTTGGTCACCAGGAACACAGTCTCTGGGGTAGACCCTTTAATGCACTTAGCAGTCCTTATTCTGGAATATCTCAGATGCAGGTTCGTCAGGGTAAATTGGCTATTGAAGTCTCACCTTAAATAAGGCTTGAGGCTTTCTTCTCTCTGGGAGACCTCAGCATCTGTAGGCCAACTTACTTCCTTCGTATCAGCAACTCTGCCGCTCTGCCTCAGTCTTTAAAGCTGGCCACAGTTCCGTTCAGGCCACTGTTCAGACAGGTCAAACCCCTCTAGGCAAAAGCTAAGCCACAGGGTTTAGTCCTTGGCCTTTTGCTGTCTTGCTGAGGCTTTCTCTGCACACCAGCTTCTTTATGCCTAAGGGAGATCTGGCCAGTGGTCTACCAGCACTTTCTCCAGCAGTACTCTCGGAGCATCGGAGCTCTCTAGCATGGAGCCCTTAGCATGCAGCTCTCTGGGCTCATCCACTTGTCCTTAAATAGGATCGCTCCTTGTTCCACCTGCTTCAGCTTAATTTAGGCTCTGCCCACTTAGCAGCTGAAAACAATGCCAGGTCATAAAGTCTTTCCTTCTTTCACCTGGCTTCAACCTTGTCTTTCAGTCCATAGAGACTCCCCTCATTTCACGTGACTTCATCCATAAGCTGATAAGCTAATTGCTCACAGCGAAGTTGATCTTCATGCCCCGAATTAAAAGACTGTATCAGAAACCTAGATATTCACTAAATCTAACTTATATTAATCTATCAACCCCTACAACCATGCCCTGTAATTACAGGCAGTTGTGAACTGCCATGTGGATGCTGGGATTTGAACCCAGGTCCTTTGGTGCTCTTAACTGATGAGCCATATCTCCAGCCCCAGCAAATTTTATTTTTAAGGAAACTAACACTTTGTATGCTAATAAAAAATGAAATGGAACTACTCAAAAAAGAAAAAGGAGTTACCAGCTACCAGCCAGATGTGGAGGGCATGCCCGTAATTCCAGCACTTCAGAACTCACAGGGCTAACTAATGGATGTATTTAATGATGTTAGAGCACTGAGATATCTATACTCTCATGCTCATTGAAATGGAGTAACTGTCAATATAGTGGTGCACACCTGGAACCCCAGCTACCTGAAAGCCCCCTTGGATAATTTAGCAACACCCTGCTTCAAAACAAAAAAATAAAAAATTGCAAAAAAAACAAAAAACAAAAAAACAGTGCTGGGAGTGGTGGTGCACACCTTTAATCCCAGCACTCAGGAGGCAGATGGATCTCTGTGAGTTCAAAGCCAGCCTGGTCTATAGAGTGAGTTCCAGGCAGCCAGCGTTACACACAGAGAGACCCTTTCTCAAAAAAACAAAACAAGGAGCTGGAGAGATGGCTCAGAGGTTAAGAGCCCTGGCTGTTCTTCCAAAGGTCCTAAATTCAATTCCCAGCAACCACATGGTAGCTCATGACCATCTACAATGAGATCTGGTGCCCTCTTTGGGAATGCAGGCAAACATACAGGCAGAATACTATATACATAATTAATGAATAAATAAACAAACAAATCTCTCTCTTTTTTTTGGTTTTTCGAGACAGGGTTTCTCTGTGTAGCCCTGGCTGTCCTGGACTCACTTTGTAGACCAGGCTGGCCTCGAACTCGCAAAGATCCGCCTGCCTCTGCCTCCCAAGTGCTGGGATTAAAGGCATGTGCCACCATGCCCAGCTACAAATCTCTTTTTTTTTTTTTTTTGGTTTTTCGAGACAGGGTTTCTCTGAATATCTCTGGCTGTCCTGGACTCGCTTTGTAGACCAGGCTGGCCTCGAACTCACAGAGATCCGCCTGCCTCTGCCTCCCAAGTGCTGGGATTAAAGGCGTGCGCCACCACCGCCCGGCACAAATCTCTTAAAAAAACAAAAAACAATTAAAATTAAAAGAGGTGTGGGGGTGGGGCTGGAAAGCTGGCTCAGTGGTCAAGGGCACTCCTGGTGCCATCATGCGGCCTAGAGTTTTGATCCTGGAATCCATATAATGAACCTGTCTCTCACAAACATAGGTTACAACTCCAGTTCTAATGGATCTGATACCTTCTGATCCCTGCAGAAGTGCACACATGCACACACTTGCACTTGTGTATGAGTTCATGTTGTAGCGGGTGGGCACGCACACAAACACACATGCACATGCACACAGTAAGTCTCTTTGACAGTTTAGCATATTTAGATGCTGAACAGCTGAACACTCAGGGTGACACACAGAAACCAAAGTTTCTCTTCCCAGGTAGCTCACCTGACATTCTGGCTGGATGGCAACCACTGCAGCCAATGTGGCTGTGGTCCTGTCATGGGGTGACACAGTCGCACCCACACCAGAGGGCTTCTGTGGAGGTGATCATGTAGAGCCCACAAAGCCTGACATCCTTACCAGTAGTCTGGCTGGAGAGCAGCAATCTACAGGTTCTTGTGGCTTTGGAATCAGTTTCTGGAGTGTGCCCAGAGCTGGGGTCACTCTACAAAGCTGCAGGGGGTGCCAAGGCAGTGTGACCTTTCAAATGCAAGGTTAACTGGACCAGGAAGTTCAGACTGAAGAAATGCAAAGTCAGCTCTGATGAGCAAGTTATTTTAGGGTAAAAACTTGACTGGTAGTGGAAGTGTGAACCCAAACTAACCCTCTTTTCTTAACAGTTCCACTGCTCTAGTGGCCATGGAAGGCAGTGTCCACTGTGGGGTTCACTGAGATGTGTACAGTTGGGCTGTCCAAATATTTAGCTTCCTTGAGCGAGCTGTCTTTTTTTTTTTTTTTTTTAATAAAGGGAGGTGTGGGGTGTAGCTCAGTGATGGAACATTTCCCCTGTGTATGAAGATCTAAATGAAATCTTCACTCAAAAGGAAGGGAGGGAGGGGCAACTTAATTGTGCATCAATAGTGAATGGACAAATCAAAACTGAGGATTCTAATGGAACACTACTCAGCCATACAAAGAATGACCAGGAAAAAATCCTATACTTTTCAGTAAGGTGGGTGTAACTGGAGACCATTACACTTGTTGAGATAAGCCCACAGCTCGCAGATGGGATCTAACAAAGTTTACACCATCAGTCGAGAGACGGATGGGGACGGGGAGCCCCAGGGGAGAGGTTATCACAGTTTTCTAGTTACAGTTAGATAGGAGCAGACTCTCTGGGGTTCCGTTGATCAGTGAGACTCCAATCCTGGACCTGTGACAGCCATAGTCATTTGAGAGGCAGAGCGGAGCTGTGGGAACCAAGTACTGCTGCAAGACAGGGATAAGGAACTTGCTCAGCTCTGCTCCAGAGACACTTGTAGGCCAGAAGGATGAATT
Organism: Lophiomys imhausi; assembly: GCA_907164525.1. NCBI lineage: Eukaryota > Metazoa > Chordata > Mammalia > Rodentia > Muridae > Lophiomys > Lophiomys imhausi. The sequence continues at coordinate 9,013,856 of CAJQZJ010032020.1, forward strand.
TCCTCAGGTATGCGAAGGCCCTGGGGCTGTGTAAATTCCTATCACAAAGGTTTCCTAATGTGAGGCTTGTTGTTGAGCTGCGCCAGCACACCTATGAACTGTCTCTGGAGACGATCATCAGGTACCAGAGTCCCCCAAGATGAGGTATAGCTCATGGTATTTATGTCAAGCACTTTGCTTTCTGAGCCCCTCTCTGCATGGCATACACAAATTTTCAGGTTTATGTGGACAGAGAAAGTTTCTAGGGAGGGTCCCAAGGGGAGAAGGGAAGCAGGGGGTCCTCGCACACAGAAATTACTTCACATTGTTCGCCAACAATTCAGTTCAAATTAGTAATTTTGACAAGTATAATTAATAACATTTATGAATATTTAAAATGATAGTTCTATTGGGTTTTTTTGTTTTGTTTTGTTTGGGTTTTTTTTTTTTTTTGTTGTTTTTGAGATAGGATCTAACTGTGTAGCTCTGTCTGGTCTGGAACTCAGAGAGATCATCCTGTCTCTGTTTCCTGAGTGCTGGGATTAAAGGGGTGTGCCTCCAGCAACATCTCTTTTTAAGATGTTTCCTTTCTCCTCCTTGAAGGCTAAATTAGTTTTGTTCACCTTTAAAATTTTTTGCTGGGTGGTGGTGGCAAACACCTTTAATACCAGGACTCAGGAGACAGAGGCAGGAGAATCTCTAAATTCAAGGCCAGCCTGGTCTACAGAGTGAGTTCCAGGACAGCCAAGGCTACACAGAGAAACCATCTCCAAAAACAAAAGCAAAAACATTTTTTAAAATTGGGCTGTGTGGTGATGTGCACCTTTAATTGCAACAGTCAGGAGGCAGAGGCACGTGAATATTGAGTTCCAGGCCAGCCAGGGCTATGTAGAGAAACAACTGTCTCAAAATTCAATGTGTGTATTGTTTGTGTGTGCCCTTAGAGGCCAGAAGAGGACATAAGATCCTCTGAAACTGAAGTTACAGGAGGTTATGAGGTAAAGAAACTGAACTCATGTCCTCTGAAGAGCAGCCTTAACTGCCCAGTCATCTCTCCAGCCCCTTTTCCTCTATCTTTTGAAATCTCCCTAATCAAGAGCTGGAAATTAGCTTATGCTAGTCTTGTCGTGATGTACCCGTGTGACAGCTAGATACAGAACAGCATCACATGGGTCTCAGGGTGGATTTCATCCTCATAATCAGCCACTTGTGAAAGCAGGAGCTGAAAGCAGGACTGGACTCTGACCTCTGACCCGGGGTTGTAATGAGGCTTTTGAAACTGCCTACAAGCTCCTAACTTTAGGCCAGGAGACAGTTCAGTGGGTAAAAACATTCGCTAGGCAGGAACAAACCTGAGTTTGTTCCTGGAACCCACATGGAAACTAAAAGCCAGTGTCATGGCTCCTATCTTTAATCTCAGGACTTGCAGGTAAAATGAGAGCCACAGAGAAGCAGGAAGTTTAATGACAGTAAGATAGAAAAGAGAGAAATTGCCTCAAAGCAAGCTGAATGGAAAGAACCAATTCCTATCCCTACCACCACACTCATTATCCTATATACATTCATGCATACACACACACACACACACACACACATTTGCACTTGCTAGTGGCCAGCCTGGCTTCCAGTTTGGGATAATACTGTCTTACAGGAATAAGGCCAAGAGCAGGGCCCCAGCATCCTCCTCTGGCCTCCACACATACAGGTAATGTATATCCACATCTATACATTCAAGCACACACTAAATACAGAAATGATTTTTTTTTACATGACTCACTCTAAACCCTACAAGGCCTCTGGCAGAAGCCAGGCTTCTTAACATTTTGTTTCAAGCTCCATGTTCTTTAGGGATTCTATTTCACAAGTGGGGAGATGAGAGTCAGCAACTGACATGACACTGCCTATCCCCAACCTCTGCACAGGCTGTTTGCATCCTAGGGAAGAGTCAGCCGATTAGGAGGGCCTCCTGGACAGTTGTCACCGAGCCTCAGGAGCTGCGCAGCCCAGATGAGCACTTCAACAGGAAAAGGCTCACAAGAGCAACAGTGGCCCTGGCTTGAGAAGAGGCAGAAGCCAAGATGGCTGATACTGAACAGAGGAGATGAAGGGCTCCCCAGAAGGTGAGACTCCCCTTGAGTAGTGTCCCTTCCCCAAAAGCAGTGCTGCTGCCTTTGAAGAGTTTCTGGCAGCTGGGTGTGGGTGTACACCTCTGCAACCCAAGCTGCTTTGGATGCTGAAGCAGGAAGATCACAAGTTCACAGTCATCCTGGACAACTTGGCAAAACCTTGTCTCAAAATAAAATTAAATGAAAAAAAGAAAAACAGGTGCAGCTTGATGGTAGAACACAGGTCTAGCACTTCTATCCCTTGTACAATTAAAAAGAAAATCACCCATGGCCAGTGCACACCTGTTGTGTTTACGGTGGTATCAAAGCACCAAACACAAGCTTGGCATGCAGCCCACTTCAGGAAGCACTTGCTGAATAAATAAACGCAGAGCTCAAAATAATAAAGTATTGGTTTTGTTTTGTTTTTTCCCTCCCAGAACATGTGCAGAGTTTGTGGCTGAGCATTTCCCTTTCCTTCCTGCTAGTACTTGCTTGGTAAAGGCAGCAGCAGACTCTCCTTGCATTTATTTTATCAAATTGACTTGATCTCTCTCCCTCAGCCACAGACATTGGTTTGGAATTACAAGCAGAACCGACAGCAACTCATAAGCAGCAGCATTCTATTCTGTCTTGCCTGGCTTAAGCACCAAAGGGCTCTAGGACCTCTCTGCAAACCACTTTTCCACTGCTCTCTCTCTACCCGATTAGCTTTGGCGGGAGTCCTTCTAGGACTATTGGACATACTGATGGTCCGAAACCTTAAGCCACTGTATGTTGTACCGAAGGCGCTTTGGCCTGGCTGCCCAGCTCACAGCCACCCTCACATCCTTCCAGGACGAGAGCTGCTTCCTGCAATCTCTTCCAGTTGCGCTTCCCTTTTGGGATCGGTTCCCCCACCGGCTTTATAAGTAGACCCAGTTCATGAGAACTGTGTCAGTTTTGGGGAAAGCAACATTAAGGAGGAGACAGAAGGTGCCGACACCGGCAGGTGGTGCTGACCCCTTGAGGAACAGGTAGGGAATGGCTCAGGCACACTTCACCTGCGGAGGAGGGGCGAGGACAGGCTGATGGCAGAGCGGGACTTGGATGTATCCTGGCCTTCCCAAATAGCTCCTTCCTAACAGTCCCCTGCTCACCTTTTCAGAGGGTTGTTCCCAAGTCACAGGTCCAGCTTGCAGTGCTTCTGGTTTTGGGGGCTGCTGTGTAGCTGTGGCGCTGCAGGCTAACCTTGTTCTCACCCGGCTCAGCTTGGGGGGGTCTGAAGGCCAGCCCTGGTGATTACAATACAGGGCTGCTGACTGGCTCTGGCCAGGCACGTGATGAGAAAAAGTTTAGATCTGCGTGGGCTGGAGACAGAATGCCTTTCTTTTGGAAGGACATGTTCTTAATGGGAGCATAGCTCAAGAGCTTGTAAACAGGCCATGGGCCCAAACTCTGCTCCCTCAAACTTTGTTTTTCACTTTGTCTCCTCCGATTTTAGAAAATGTTAACACACAGGAAGACAGGCTGAGGAGATGTGGGTAGAAGATGTGTGATGGACCCTGTTACTCCAAGCTGATAAAAAGACTAGAGGACTAATTTACTTTACCTTCATTTCTTCCCTCTTTTAAAAATATGTAGTGCATGTGTTTAATTTTGGAAAATTTCTTATTTAGGGTTATCTGAAACAGGGTCTCTCTATGTAGCCCTGATTGTCCTGTAACACAGTGGTCCCCATCCCTGCCTCCTGAGTGATGGGATTAAAGGTATGTGCCACAGCACCTACCTCTAATTTCTTCTTTCAGTTTACCTGTATATGTGTGCATCTGCTTGTTGGTATGTGTACCATGACTGCAGGTACCCCAGGAGACCACGTATTCTGACTGTCTGATTCCCAGAACTAGACTTACAGGCTCTTGTGAGCTGCCCCATGTGGATGCTGGCAACTGAATTTGGGTCTTCTACAAGAAGAGCAAGTGCTTGTAACCTCTGAGCAATTTCTCCTGCCCTATTTCTCTTTCTTTTTAAGACAGAGCCTTAGGCCGGGGCATGGTGGCCCACACCTTTAATTCTAGTACTTAGGAGGCAGAGGCAGGTGGCAATCTCTGTAAGTTCCAGGCCAGCCTGGTCTACAAAGTGAGTTCCATGACAGCCAGGGCTGTTACACAGAGAAACCCTGTCTTGAAAAATCTAAAAAAAGGACAGAGCCTTACATAGCCCAGATTGGCCTCAAACTCAAAAAGAAGTCAAAACTCCTTATCCTCCTATCTCAGCTGGCTGAGAATTTTGGGATCACAAGCATGCACTACAATGACTGGCTACAAATTACTTAAAAAGAGACAACTATTAGAGCACAGGCCTGCCATGTTATAACAAGGATTACTATTTTTTGTTTTGTTTTGTTCTGGTTTGGTTTTTGGAGATAGGGTTTCTTTGTATAGTCCTGGGTGGCCTGGAACTCACTCTGTAGACCAGGCTGGCCTTGAATTCACAGAGATCTACATGCTTCTGCCTCCCAAGTGCTAGGATGAAAGGCGAGCACCACCACGCCTGGCTGGTTTCGTTTTTTTAAGACAGGGTTTCTCTGTATAACAGCTTTAACTGCTCTGGAACTCACTAAATAGATCAGGCTGGCCTTGAACTCAGAGAGATCTGCTTATCTTTGCCTCCCGAGTGCTGTGATTAAAGGTGCACACCACCATGCCCTGTGGAAAATTTAATACAGATAAAATGACTTAATACAGGTTACCAAGGGTGAACTAGAGGTGGTAGGCCTGGGCTCAGAGACAAAGTGCTTGCTGGCGAGTCCCTGGGTTCAACCACCACCATCACTACACAAAAACCTAAAACGTTTATGGAGTTATTTTGGTTTTCTTTGGTGGCACACACCTTTAATCCCAGCACTCGGGAGGCAGAGGCAGGCAGATCTCTGTGAGTTCGAGGCCAGCATGGTGAGTGAGACCAGGACAGCCAGGGTTACACTGTTATGCCCAAAGTTGAGACCCTCAAGAAGACCCCAGGAGCAGATTCCAATGCAAGCACAAGAGGACTTTATTGCAAGCTCAACTTCAGTGTTGTGGTGTCCCATCCTATCCCAGCCCGCCACCCCATCCCCAGTCACTCCAATGCAGTAGAGGACAAAGAGAGCCTCAAACAGAAGAATCAAGGGCTTTTTTTCTTTTCCCCGAGACAGGGTTTCTCTGTGTATCCTTGGCTGCCCTGGACTCACTTTGTAGACCAGGCTGGCCTTAACTCACAGAGATCCACCTGCCTCTGTCTCCCCAGTGCTGGGATTAAAGGCATGCGCCACCACACCAGGCCAATCAAGGGGTTTTTATACACTGAAATAAACAAGTTATGCTGTGTAACATCATGATTGGATGAACACAGGGGAATGCAGTTAGATCAAAGCCTGATTGGTGTGAATGCAGCCACAATCGGCTGAATTTGCTTATCAGCAGGAACATCTGGAAGGGAACTATTTTGGTTCTTGCTAAAGGATGGGGCCTAGATTGAAGTCATGGGGTTTTCCGAGAACTCAGGTTCAGGGCCCAGTCACAAAATGGAGTCACTCCTGTCAAGGGTGGTCTTTCAACACAGAGAAACCCTGTTTCAGAAAAAACAAAAATCCTTTTTGGCTGCAATTAAAATGCTCAATACGCCAGGCATGGTGGCACACACCTTTAATTCCAGCTCTCAGGAGGCAGAGGCAGGCAGATCTCTGTGAATACGATACCAGCCTGGTCTACAGGGTGAGTTCCAGGACAGCCAGGGCTACACAGAGAAACCATCTTTAAAAACTTAAAAAAAAGCTGGGCGGTGGTGGCGCATGCCTTTAATCCCAGCACTTGGGAGGCAGAGGCAGGCGGATCTTTGTGAGTTCGAGGCCAGCCTGGTCTACAAAGTGAGTCCAGGACAGCCAAGGATACACAGAGAAACCCTGTCTCGAAAAACCAAAAAAAAAAAAACTTAAAAAAAAAAAGCTCCAATACTTAGAATGAAACATGACATTGTATCTAGAGGCAAAAGGGGGTTTAACCAAAACAGCCATTTTGGGAATGTGGGAGGTAAAAAAAAAATTCTGCTATCTTTGCGGTCACTGACATGAGCTTTAGGTTTAAACAGAGGACTGGGTGTGATGGGACATCTGAAGCAGGCTTGGTGCATTGTGGCCTGCTTGGTCTTTATCTAGAGGAGAGGTCTATGTGATGAAGTAGGTTTGGTGAGGTATGGTCTTGTTGGTCTTTGCGTAGGGCAGACACTTCTTGAATTATAAACACTACCATGTGCAGTTATATAGAAACCTGACCCAAATCTATGACAAAGGAAAAGTGAAGGCAGGGTGCCAGAATTTGTTTCTAATTTTTTTTTTTTTTAGGTTTTTTTAAAGACAGGGTTTCTCTGTGTAACAGCCCTGGCTGTCCTGGACTCACTCTGTAGACCAGGCTGGCCTTGAACTCACAGAGATCCGCCTGCCTCTGCCTCCTGAGTGCTGGGATCAAAGGCGTGCGCCACCATGCCAGGCTTAATTTTTTTTAAAACATTTGTTTCAAGTTACATCTCAATCATACTCCCCTCCCTCCTGCCCGTCATCCCCTCCTCCCCCTCCTATCTGCCTTTTTAAAAAAAATTAAGGTGTATCTTCCCTCCCCCAACAGCTCTCCCTTTTAGTCCAATAAAAGGCTCTTTTTCTTATAACAATAAATATAATACAAAACAATAGAACAATTAGGCCACAATTATGAAAATTAGAGGGTATAACATACATTCCCAGTGTCCAGTCCATATGTATTTGGCAACTAGTATTAATATTCTGTTGTCTATCTCAATGAGTTTAAAGTTCTATACCTAACTCAGTTTCCATCCTAACTTGCCAAACCAACTTAAAAACACCTTCTTAGACCTAGAACATCTTTTCAAATCCTAAAAAACTTAAATTTTAACTGTGATACTATAACTATTTAGTTTTCAACCACATTAAACTGCTTTTATTTTTATTTTTTGAGACAAGGTTTCTCTGTAACAGCTCTAGCTTTCCTAGAACTCGATTTGGAGACCAGGCTGGCCTTGAACTCTCAGAGATTTGCCTCCCAAGTGCTGGGATTAAAGGTGTGTGCAACCCAGCCCATCATTTTAAATTTTTCCAATAATATTTGTGTGTGTGCACATCATGGATTACATGTGAAGGTCAGAATGCAGGTCCTGGGGATTTTATTTGAGTAGCCAGGCCTTTTTCCACCGAGCCATCTTACTGACCTTTAACCTGTTTTTATATTTACATAAAACTACCCCGGCCTGCAGGGTTTGGGGAACTTGAGAGGAGAGACAAAAACCTGAATGAAAGAAGGGACAAAAGACACGG
>CAJQZJ010032020.1:9031283-9077201 GCA_907164525.1 Lophiomys imhausi
CATGTATGGAAGGTTAGTGATTTTCCATGGGCCTTGGCTCCCAGCATAAAACAATTATTTATTTTGAGACAATATCTCCTATATAGCCCTGGCTGTCTTGAAGCTTCTGGCAATCATCTGGCCTTGGCTTCCCAAGCTCTTGGATCATAGGTGTAAACTAACAAGTCTTTTTTTTGTTTGTTTTTTGAGACACGATTTCTCTGGCCATCCTGGACTCATGGAGCAGGCTGGCCTTGAACTCACAGAGATCCACCCACCTTTCCTTCGCAGTGCTGGGATCACAGGCGTGCGCCGCTACTGTCTGTTGAACTGCCACTTCTTTGACCAACTTTTAGTCACTCTGTGGCCAAAACCAGCTTCTAAGTACTGGTTGTAATGAAAGGCAGACTAATATAAAGTGACAGTGACAGACCTTGAGTGACAACTCCAGGGGAGGAAGCAATCATTCAATTCATAAGCTTATAGTGTATCAGTCAGTTTTATAAATGCCGGCACAGAGAGTGATTTATATTCACCTGGAGGTATCTGTCTATATTCAAAATACTTGAAACTCAAATGTATTTTAGATTTTATTTTGTTACTCATATTGTACTTTTTTTTTTTTTTTTTTTTTTTTTTTTTAGCAAGACATACCTTTTAGAATTGGGGATAACAGGAAGCCAGGCTGGCCAGGGAGAGCTATCATCTCGCTCTTAAAAGAGATCCATGTTATAGCCATTGTTTCTCTATATTTTCAAAACTATGCTTTTCCTGTTGAAAATTTTTGTTCAAACTTTAGTTTCTCTTGTTCGCAGTTTGAAAGCCATGGTTTAAAGTGTAGACACTCCTCTCCAGAGTCTCCTGAAATGCAATCGGTGTTCTGTGAAAAGGTCTAGGTGAAGGCGGGAGGGAAACCGGGTATTTCCTGTTCAACTCTTTTAGTGGACACCAGGCCACCAGGTGGCAAGAAAAAACAAAATTCCAAGAATTTCAGAGGCTCTTCCTCACATGATAGGTTCACCCTCTCCTGAATCGAATTACAAGTAGATGAACAGAGCACGGAAAGGCACTGAACTGACGGAAGGAAGCCAGTGTCTAGCCTAGACAACAAGAGGTCAACCGGACAGCAAGTCATCAACATTGTTGCAGAGAGAATCCATGGCAGATACAGTTACTAAATGCTCAGTAATTTTTTCTTTTTCTTTCTTTCTTTTCTTTTTGTTTTGTTTTTTGAGACAGGGCTCTTTATCAGTCTTGAGACACCAGTCACCCTCTGGAGAGGAGAAGCAAAGGCAAGGGTTCAGAAACAGCCCTTGACATTGCTACCCCAGAGGTTGCCTGTGGGATTTCACTTTCACTTCTCTGGAACAGTTTGAAAGGCCAGTTCTTTTCTTTCTTTCTTTCTTTCTTTTTTTTTTTTTTTTCGAGACAGGGTTTCTTTGTATAACAGCTCTGGCTGTCCTGGACTCACTTTGTAGACCAGGCTGGCCTCGAACTCACAGAAATCCGCCTGCCTCTGCCTCCCAAGTACTGGGATTAGAGGCGTGCGCCACCACCGCCCGGCTGAAAGGTCAGTTTTTGGTTTTTGTCACAGGGTTTTTCCGTGTATCCTTGGCTGCACTGGACTCGCTTTGTAGACCAGGCTGGCCTTGAACTCACAGAGATCCACCTGGCTCTGCCTCCCGAGTGCTGGGATTAAAGGCGTGTGCCACCACGCCCGGCGAAAGGCCAGTTCTTATTTAGCCTATTTTGGAATCTCTTCAGGAAAAAAAGTTTAAAAAGAAAAGAGAAGAGTGACTGGGAGATGGGATGTGTGATGGAGGACAACTGTTGTGTACGTTCACCTACCGTCCCATGAAGAAGAACCAGGGATGGGGGCTGGAGTGGAGTAGGCTCCTCACTTCCTCCAGGTGAGGGGTAGGAGGTCCTGCGAAGCCTTAGTTTTCGTACCTCTCAGAAGAGCACGACGTGTCGTGCATCCCAGCAGAGCCCTGACCCCAGCGGACAGTGCGTGGAGGGCTTTAGTCGTCTCCCCGAGTCGTGGGGGCCCGGCTCTCTGCACTTGTCCTAGTGCTAGAAGCGGGTACAGGGCAGCCTAGGCCAACTGGTTGCCATCGCAACGCTCCGGCCAGGTCCGGGAGACCATGCTCAGCTGACCTCATTCACAACTTGGTTTGGTGGCGCTCCCCGGCCCTCTGCTATGGTCACCCAGAAGGGGTTCCGTGGGTAGATGTTCTGGGAATGAGGGGGTCCAGGTCGCGGCAATCGAGGGGTCAGGACACCCATGGTGCGCTGCGCCGTCACCTCCTACCAATAGTCCTAATGCGCCCTGAAGTTAGGAAGGGCATCTTGACTAAACACTTGGTCTGAGTGCCCACGCCCGCGGGGAAAAACTCTACACTTCGTCTTTCCCTGAGGCGCTACTCTGGACACTCCAGAACCCAGCTGGGGTCGTAAAGCATTGCGCACGAACGCGCTCTGCGCCGTCTTGTGCCTTCCGAGGGCGCAAGTCTCACCTCATTTTGCGCACGCGCCCTCCAACGCTAAGTTCCTTGTTCTGCGCATGCGCAGGGAGGCAGACGCAGTCACCTGAGCGCGCACTGGGGGCGGAGCCGGGCTGGGCGGAGCCGGGCTGGGCGGAGCCGGGCTGGGCGGGCCGGCGCCTGGCTGGAGTGACGCGAGGGAGTAGGCGAGTCGGGAGCGCCGGAGGGTAGAGCGGCTCGACCCTCTTGGTTTCGCGCACACCGTAGGCCGCTCTGGGCGCCAGGGCTCTGGTCTCACTGGCTCGCTGAGTTCCTGGAGAGGATCCGGGGCAAGAGGGTGGAGAGCTCCGGGTCAAGGGCCGCTGCCGCCCGGACTCGGCTGCCAGCCCGTGCTCGGCGGGGCCGCCAGCCAGGGTAAGCGGAGCTGGGTCGCCCTGGGTAGGAGCATGAGGCGGAAGTGCCTCCGTGGCGACCCATCCTACACACGGGAACACTGAGGCACAAAGGCCATGGTCCCCCCGTCCCCGGAGTCTGGCCTGGAGGCCTTACGGAGCGGTGTGCGAGGCAGGAGGCGGCCCTTCTTGGCTTGGGGTGCTGCAGCATTGCGTGGCCGGGCCGTCCTGGGGTAGTCAGCAAGCTGGATGAGGCACCGTCTGAGTTCAGGGCTGTGGCCTGGAAGGCTCCGGAGGGGACCTGTTGCCATTTCTTTTAACGGGCCGCTGCTTCCTCCTGCGCCCGTCTTGCACGGCAAAACCTTTGTTTAGTCTTCTGAAACAAGGAAGTGAAGCTTATTGTTTCCCAGACGCTCTGGCGAAAACAAAACTAGATGAGAGCAGGAGACACTCAGCTGAACTGTCTGCATGGCTGGCAAGGAGAGAGCATGTTTCTGGTTTTCGCGCTACTTGTTTTTCAGAGCTCACCTGGGTGCTCAGGGACTTCTGCTCGGAAGTTTGGAGCGGTCTGAACAGATTGCTGTGCAGCCTACACAGGGCAGGGTGTGTGTGCGCGCGTCTGTGAACACCTCTACCTTTTGCAGTTTCAAATGTAGCTGGTGTGGGTATGAAGTTTTAAAGCTAGCCTGTGAAGCAAACATTGCATGGCATCAAATTTTTCCTTTAAAGGGTTGGAAAGATCGCTCAGCTGTTAAAAGCGCGTTCTCATGCACAAGACAAGGTCGGCACCAGTACCACATCAAGTGGATCACAACCACATGGAACTCCAGCTTCAGAGGTCCAACACCCTCTTCTGGCCTCTGCCAACACTTCACTCACATGCACATAACCTCCTTTTCACATATTCATAAATAGAATAAAAATAAATCCTTAAAGAAGAATGCAGATTCAACCTCTGAACCTTCCTAAAGAATTTTGAAGAATAATTCTTTAGAGATTAATTTTATTAATGTATTTATAATTAATATCACATATGTGTTGGCGTCAAAAGTAGGCAGGTGTCAATATTCTCTGGACCTGGAGTTATAGGCATTTGTGAGCTAACCCACATGAGTGCTGGAAACCAAACTTTGGTCTCCTGGAAGAGCAGCAAGTGCTCTTACGTGCTAAGCCTTCACTCCAGCCCCATTCTTGTTTAAGCTGCTATTGTTATTATTGTGTGTACACATGTGCCAGGTTGCCCATGTGGAAGTCATAAGCTGGGGGTTAAGCTTTTTTATCAAGTGAGTGTGGGGCTCAAACTCAAATTGTTAGGCTTTGTAGCAAGGCCGTTTACCACCAAGCTGTCTCATCAGTCTGTTTTGTTTCCTTTTAAAAACGGTCCCAGATGATTGTGATGCACACCTTTAATCCTAGCGCTTGGAGGCTGAGTCTGGTGGATCTCTGAGTTCAAAGCCAGCATGGTTTACATAGTGAGTTCGGGCACAGTCAGGGCTACATGGAAAGACCCGTCTTCAAAAGACAAAACAGAACAATAAAATAAAAGCAGGGTCTCTGACTGTAGCCCTGGCTGGGCTCAAATCCCTGGTGATCCTCCTTTCTCAAGTTCCTGAGTGTGGGCTGGCTATCTTATTTCTTAGTGTATCTGAGTATCTCAGTTTTTCTTTGAGTTGTGAAGTTCATTATTGTTCTTCTGGGTGTAACTTCAAAAACGAAATTACATTAGGGGCTGTGTTATACTTAAACTGTACTTGAGAGCATAGACTAATTCTGCTGGGTGAGATGTGGGAGGAGAGGCTGAGAAAGAGAAGTTTGTGCTGCTGCTTGAAGCCTGGGTCCCTGAGTGGAAAGTAGAGGCCTTTGGCCTGTGTTGGGTTGCTGTTTTCTTTCTCCCCTGTGACTAGCATGTCCAGGAAGTTCACTTGCTCAGTTAAACGTTCATTATGTGATTCCCCTTGTATGTTTAGGAAGGATCCCTCACAGATCTGTTTGTGAATGATAGGGTCCAAAGCCAAGGCTGGTCTGGAAGTTCTTATGTGTTAGAGGCATGAGCCACCATTCTCCTCTTGGTTCCTCTTCATTTCTTTAAAAAGAAATGAAGAGGATTTTCCGGGCTGGATTTTGCTCTTCATATCCCCACAGATTTGCTAAGGAAAAGTTTGTTGCAGGAATGTCTTGTAGATCTTTGCCAGATAATGTAACAGAAGCTTTGAAACTGGTTGACTTCCTGAAAACAAATTCTCTTTTAAGTGCCATAGGCACTTTGTTCTCTATGCCTGTGTCCCTTTTTGCTTTAATGGAAACATCTTTCAAAAGTCCAGGAGTGACACCCACTTAACCTGCTATGTATTACGGTGTGCCTAGGGAACAAGGTTGTGGCACCTGTTCCACAGGAACTGGACATGGAAAGTGACTTCAGAAGGCAGAAGTGGCTTATGTCTGTAACTGCAGCACTTGGGAGGCAGAGACAGGAGGATTTTTACAATTTCAGAGGCCAGCCTGGAGAACTCTTGAGCAAACATTTTCTCAGTTGTCAGTAACTTGAATCACAGTACTCATAGTGAACATGCACCTTTCCTGTTCTCCATTAGTTCACGTGCAAGCCTTTATTAATAGAACAAAAACTGGAGAAGAAATGCTTGTGGCTTTAAGAGGTTGCTGCCACATGTACTTGCTGGGAGCTACCACACAGTCTACTTAAGTTTTCAGTTTCAGTGAGGCATCTGTGAAGAGCAGACTGCCTTGAATAAATGGTCGTTTCCCCCCGCCCCCTTTCCCCCCAGACAGGGTTTCTCTGCGTAACAGCCCTGCTACTCTGGAACTCACTTTATATTCCAGGCTGGCCTTGAACTCACAGAGATCCTGCCTGCCTCTGCCTCCGGAGTGCTAGGATTGAAGGCATGCGCCACCAAATGAATGGTCTTTTTGAGAATGATCCTTGATCTCTTCTGGAGTTTCTACTGCATCCATCAGTTCTAAAGGTGGAAAACAAGGATTCCCTGCTCTGGTCTTTAGATTACTCATGTTCATTTACAGTTACTGAAACTTATCGCCCATGAACACTCCTCAACACTATGTAATGGAGCCCACCATTACATATTGTGTTGAGGAGCCATACAGTGTGTTTGCCTTATAAGGAAGCTCTTATCCATTATGCACCCCTCCTCGCCAGGGTTTAAATTGGTACATTGGTCTCTAACTTGTGTTTAACTTCCTTAGTTCCAGAACTCCTTGGGGTGTGTGTTGGTTGGAAGATCAAGTGTGAGGTTAAGCATGAGCTGTACCAGAAGCCTTTTCTGTTCTGTTAGTAACTGAGCCTTTTGTGTTGGTTTGCTGTCGTGACAGTGCTATTCTGAGCCCAGATGATGTTGAATCTGATCCAGTTGAGCACTTCTCCTGTGGTGTACACCATTGGCTGTTCTGCTCCTGCTTATTTTTATTGGCCACCCTCTGTTCTTCTTAATTATTTTACTTTATGAGTATGAATGTTTTGCCTGCAGAATGTCTATGTATCATGTGTCTATCTGCATGTGGAGGCCAGAAAATGAGTATCAGACCCTCTGGAACTGGAATTATGGATGAATGTAAACCACCATTTGGTACTAGGAACTGAACCTGGATACTCTGTAAGAGCAACTAGTGCTCTTAACTGCTGAACCACCACCCTCTGTTCATACCACCCTCTGTTCATGTTGTGGAGTTACTGCTTAGCTTCCTTACTATTCATTAAAAGTAGTTGGTGGTGCACGCCTTTAATCCCAGCACTTGGGAGGCAGAGGTAGGCGGATCTCTGTGAGTTCGAGGCCAGCCTGGTCTACAAAGCAAGTCCAGGACAGCCAGAGCTGTTATACAGAGAAACCCTGTCTCGAAAAACCAAAAAAAAAAAAAAAAGTAGACATCACAGGACTGCAGAGATGGGTCAGCAGTCAAGAACATTTTCTGCTCTTGCAGAAAATCTAGGTTTGGTTCCCTGCACCCAAATGCTCACAACCATCTCTAATTACAACTCCAGGAGATCTTATGCCTTCTTCTGGCCTATGTGCATTACAAAAATAAACCTAAAAAACTAGTTCCCCCCAGCCTCCCCTCCCTCCCCCCAGTTTTTCAAGACAGAGTGTATCCCTGGCTGTCCTGGAACTCATGCCCAGCATAACTTGCAATATTTTAATGTCATTCTTAAGGCTTCAAGGGTCGGCAGGTAGGGTTTTTGTTTGTATTGAGAGAACAAACTTCACAAAGGAAAATGTAAACACTCCACAGGGAGTGGAGGCTGAATGCACTGACTGTGTTAATGATGTTGTTATGTAAACCAGTAAAACTCTGGTTTCTGTGTTTGAGACAGGTCTTGCTATATAGCCCTGGTTGACCTTGAATGGACTCAGTATGTGGTCCAGGCTGGTCTTAAACTCTTCACGGTCTTGCCTTGGCCTCCTGAGTGTTAGGATCATACTTCTGAGTCACAGTATCTGGTTAAAATACAATTTTGAGAGCCGGGCGTGGTGGTGCACGCCTTTAATCCCAGCACTCGGGAGGCAGAGGCAGGCGGATCTTTGTGAGTTCAAGGCCAGCCTGGTCTACAAAGCAAGTCCAGGACAGCCAGGGCTGTTACACAGAGAAACCCTGTCTCGAAAAACCAAAAAAAAGAAAAAAAGAAAAAAGAAAAAATACAATTTTGATGTGTTTGTTTTGTTGACATATCACAGTGTAAAGTTAATGTGATTTCACAACATCTTTAAATCTAGATTGGATCCAGTGGGGACCATCAAATCAAACGTGAGGAGGCTTGTTCTCTCACATAGTTAACTCACAGTGGCCCCTCAGGTGCCTTCAGGATGCCTGCAGCACTTGTGGAAAACAGTCAGGTCATCTGTGAGGTGTGGGCCAGCAATCTTGAGGAGGAGATGCGGAAGATCCGGGAGATCGTCCTTAGCTACAGCTACATCGCCATGGTAAGGTCCCCCCAAAATCAGGGACTAGTAGACTGGTGGATGGACACTTGCATGACTTTTGTGAGTCAAGGCAGCCAGTGTCCCTGAGGAGGGTACAACCTCTGATGCAAGTTCTTATAATGTTCTGTTTGGATTTTTTTTTTCAAGACAGTGTGTATCCTTGACTGTCCTGGACTCACTTTGTAGACCTGGTTGGCCTTGAACTCACAGAGAGTTCTGCCTCCAGAGTGCTGGGATTAAAGGGTGTGCCACCATGCCTGGCCATTATAGACAGCTGTGAACTACATTCTGGTGCTGGGATTTGAACCTGGGTCCTTTGGAAGAATAGCCAGTGCTCTTATCCACTGAGCCATCTCTCCAGCCCCCTGTTTGGAAATTTTTATATTTTTATTTTTTTGTTTATTTGATTAGAATCTGTATATGTAAGGTTTGGCTAGCCCAGCACTGGCTAGGTAGTCCAGGCAGGCCTTGTGCCGATCCTTGCGCTTCTGCCTTCTTAGTCCTGAGATTACAGGTATACACATTGTGCCAGTATGTGTGGTATTGGACAGGTGCTCTAGCATCTGACCTGTCTCAGCCCCACAGATGTTTTCTTCACACATGAGGATTTGAACATGCGGCTTTGTTTGTTTGAGACTGGGATTCTCTGTATAGCCCTGGCTGTCCTGGAAATCACTCTGTAGACCAGGCTGGCCTTGAATTCACAGAGATCCATCTGCCTCCCGAGTGCTGGGATTAAAGGCGCACGCCACCATGCCTTTCAAAGAAAGTGCTCTTAATCGCTGAGCCATCTCTCCAGCCCCCGTATTTATTTTTTAAATTTAGAGACATGGTTTTATGTAACACAAGCTCATCTTGAACTTGGTATATATCAAGAGATGGCTTGACTCTTGATCTTCCTGCCTCCAGCTCCCAAGTGCTGGGATTACAGGCATGCACTAACATGCCTGGCTTCCAGAACAAGTCTCAGTGCTATGAAGAAGCATTGGGAGCTTATTTGTTTTGTATTTTTTTTGAGACAAGTTTCTTTGTATAGCTGTGCCTGTCCTAGCTCTGTAGACCAAGCTGGCCTTGAACTCACAGAGATCCACCTGCCTCTACCTCCTCAGTGCTGGCCGTGTGCCACTATCTGTTTCCAAAATATTCAAACCTTTTGTTGCTAGCACTCAAAAAGGCAGGAAATGTCTAACATTTCTGTAAAGCGGGAGGGTCTGGTACTATGTGGCTCACTTTCCTGCCTGACATTGGTAAGGTGAGGCTTGTCTTGAACCAGCCCCTGTTCTACTCCAGGGTTGCTGCTTGCCACTGTCTGTCTTCAAACCCTGCTTTCACTACTCCGTCCAAGAGGCACTAGCCTCACAAGCTCTCCCAGCAGGCTAAAATCCTGTCATCCCACCACTGGGGGTGAGGATCAGGAGTTCAAGACCAGTGAGTTTACACCAGTCTGGAGTTCATAAGGTTGAAGAGAGTTTTATGTACACATGGCAGTGAGAAAAAAAGCTGCATTTGCCCTTAGTAAAAAGACTAGACCAAGATGAGAGCTCTCAACAGTAGGTCGTCAGCCATGCTCTCTCTCAAGTGTCAGTCACACCAAGAAGCTGATGTGAGGAGCCAAGCTTCTGTGAGCTACCACATTTAACTTGGCTGAATTTGTGTTTAATTTATGTTAGTGGGCTGAAGAGATGGCTCAACACCTGAGAGCACTGGTTGCTCCTACAGAGGACCCGGGTTCAATCCCCAGCACCCACATGGCAGCTCACAGCTGTCTGTTACTCTACTTCCAGGGGATCTGATGGCCTCATACAGACATATATGTAGGCAAAGCACTAATGCACATGAAATAACAATAAATAAACTGACTTCAGATCTCTGTCCAGTTACCTACCTAATCACCCGTCTTATGTCCTGTTGTGGTTCTAGACCTTGGAGCTTATCTTGGGGCTTCTGTAAACTGAAGAGCAATTTTGTTCATGAGTTGCTAGTCCAGTACCCACTGTTTGGTGAGACTTAATGGTGGGAGGCTTTTATTCCTAGGACACAGAGTTTCCAGGTGTTGTGGTACGACCGATTGGTGAATTTCGAAGCTCCATCGATTATCAGTATCAGCTTTTGCGGTGCAATGTTGACCTTCTAAAAATCATTCAGCTGGGCCTTACATTCACAAATGAGAAAGGAGAGTACCCTTCTGGAATCAACACGTGGCAGTTCAACTTCAAGTTCAACCTGACGTAAGTGTCTGAGAGACCCTCAGTGTTATTCTTAAATGGCTACATTTCAGTGGACTGATTATCATAGGTTTTACTAATCATGTTTTTTTTTGGATGGGGAGAGATATGGTCTCTCTGTCTCTCTCTCTTTTTTTTTTTTTTTTTTTCGAAACGGTTTCTCTGTGTAGCCCTAGCTTTCCTGGAACTCGATTTAGAGACCAGGCTGGCCTCGAACTCAGAGATCCACCTGCCTCTGCCTCCTGAGTGCTGGGATTAAAGGTGTGCACCACCTTGCCTGGCTGGTCTTTCTCTTATGTAGCTCTGGCTGTCCTGGAACTTGCTATGTAGACCATGCTGGCCTTGAACTCAGAGATCCACCAGCCTCTGCCTACAGAATGCTGAGATTAAAGGTTAGAGGTCGTAAGTTTAGTTCCCACCACCCACATGGCTGTTAACTGTCCATAATGGGATTTGAATGCCCTCTTTTGGTGTGCAGACATACATGTAGACCAACACCCATATACATAAAGTAAATACATTTTTAAAAAAAGATTAAAAGCAAACAAAAAATGGGCTGGAAGGGTGGTTTGGTGGTTAAGGTGTTGGATGCTCTTCCAGAAGACCTGTGCTTGATTGCCAGCACTCAAATGGTACCTCACAACTTTTATTTAACTCATTTACTTAAAAAAAAAAAAATTGAGAGAATGTAGATTTTTTTTTGTAATTAGGAAGTACAGATCTGTTGGTTTGTGGAGTGTTTCAGGGATGCTGTGTCTCCAAATTATAAGCTAACAGTGGTATTTCTCCTTCTGCTTCTGTCTCACTACCACCAGATCACATTGATACCTTGTTTTTCAGAGAGGATATGTACTCCCAGGATTCCATAGACCTCCTTGCAAACTCAGGGCTGCAGTTCCAGAAGCATGAGGAGGAAGGGATCGACACACTGCACTTTGCAGAGCTGCTTATGACGTCAGGAGTGGTTCTCTGTGACAACGTCAAGTGGCTTTCATTTCACAGGTCAGTCCCTGGGAACTGTAGCCTTAGTCTCTTCCTCATGGCTTGTGGTTTAAGACTGTGCTGAAGCTGTTTTCTGACACCTGCTTCATTCTTCTCTTTAGTGGTTATGATTTTGGCTACATGGTAAAGTTGCTTACAGATTCTCGACTGCCAGAAGAAGAACACGAGTTTTTCCACATCCTGAATCTTTTCTTCCCATCCATTTATGATGTGAAATACCTCATGAAGAGCTGCAAAAATCTTAAGGTAACAGACAGCATTCTCCTTGATACTACCAATAAAACAAGAAGCCCCAAACTTACTTTATGATGTATTCAGCATGCTTTCTTTGAGGCCTGTTAGTTGCCAGACTTCTCTAAAGAGTGCATTAATCAAGCTGAGTGACACAGGGCTCGATTTGTAGCTGTCTTTGTTGGTGACTTGGGCATCAAAAGAGCCCTGTTTCTTGCATCCTGGGGCTGGCAGCCTTCCTTTTAGGCCTGAGAACCTTACAAAGTAGTTGGTGATATGAAGCCATGTTCAGTATGTTATGACAGTCCTGCACTGCCCCACATTTTCTGAGGGGTTCTTAATTCTTTTTTTTTTTAATGTTTTTTCAAGACGGGGTTTCTCTGTGTTGCCCTGGCCACTCTGGACTCGCTTTGTAGACCAGGCTAGCCCTGAACTCACAGAGATCCACCTGCCTCTGCCTCCCAAGTACTGGGATTAAAGGTGTGTGCCACCACACCCATTGGGTTCTTAACTCTTAAAATGTTTAAGTTGGGGCAGTGAGATGGCTCAGTAGGTGAGGGTGCCTGCTGCCAAACCTGATGAACCTAAGTTTGATCTCTGCAACCCACGTGGTTGGAGAGAACCGATTTGTGACAGTTGTTTTCTTACCTCTGCATGCACACAAAGCATACAACAGTGTCATTTGGGAAGAATAAGACTGGCGGTCTAAAAAACAGACAGAGGCCTGTCCACTGAATAGCTTGTCCCACTGCTAAATGAACTCATGAGTAGACTTAGCTGAGTCCAGAAGTGTTGCTATGTGACATGTCTGTTTCTGTGCCGTAGGGAGGCCTTCAGGAGGTGGCTGATCAGTTGGATTTACAGAGGATTGGAAGGCAGCATCAAGCAGGCTCAGATTCTCTGCTGACAGGAATGGCTTTCTTCAGGATGAAAGAGGTAATGCCCCAGTGTAAGGCCTCCGAGTGTGAGGGTTTCTGAGCAGTGTTTTCCAAGTGTGGGACTGCTAGAGTAGGAGGCCTCTGAGTTCCAAGGCAGTGTGCTACCAAGTCATCCCCTTTATTTTCTTCTGCTTTCTACAGTAGGAGTGTTATTTGGTAGTCTACCCACTTAGGTGGAGTTCTGTTAATTACTGAATATTTTTTCTCTAGTGAAGAGAGTGCATTTCTCTTTTAGCTTATTTACCTACTCTCTGAAGTTTTAAAATATATTAAAGAGGAAGAACAGGCTGGAATTACAGCTGTGAGTTGCCATGTGTGCTTTGAAAAATTATGACAGCTGGGTGGTGGTGGTGCACACCTTTGATCCCAGCATTTAAGAGGCAGAGGCAGGTAAGTCTCTGAGGTTCGAGGCCAGCCTGGTCTACAAAGTAAGTCCAGGACAGCCAGGGCTGATACACAGAGAAACCCTGTCTTGAAAAACCAAAAGAAAGAAAAATTACAATTTTATTGACATGGTTTTATTTATTTATTTTGTTTTGCAGACAGGGTTTCTCTGTGTAGCCTTGGCTGGCTTTAAACTCATATATCTGCCTGTTTTCCTGCTCTACCTCTTGAGTGCTGGGATTAAAGGCTCGTGCCTGTCCTTGAACCCATGGCTCTCCCCTTGCCTCAGCCTAGGGGCTGGGATTCCAGCTGTGACCTGCCATGCCTGGTTAGTGTTTGGTTTTTGTACCTTAACCACTGTTCTGAGTTCAGGTATTTAACTAGTTACAATACCTGAGGCATCAACCTCAGAGGAGCTGGAGAGATTGCAGCCAGTGCCTGGCTGGCTCTGTCTGGGAGGCCAGAGCATCAGAATGCTAGTGCCTGGCTGAGGAGGTCTGTTCATCCTCTGCTGGCTTGGAAACAGGAAGAGGCTGACAACAGGAGCTGGCAACCTCCTCAAGGTTTTACCATTTCCTAGTAACACAAGGACTTCTAGGGACATTTTAGATCTAAGTAGTAACTAGTGTACAGGTCAGTGGTTGCCAACTGGCACATTTGGTGGTGCCTTGGAGATGTTTGTTATACTTAGCAGAGGTAGGTGGTGTTTCTGACCAGGGCTGTGCTCAGCACCTTGTGGGACTGGACTGGACAGCTCCTGCTCAGCGATAATAAGGCTGAGTCACTCGCTGAGTGTTCAGTGTTCATGATCTCACAGCAGTCACTTTCTGCCTAAGCTTCTTGGGTGCTAGGGTTACATGTGTGGACCACCACACCTGGCTTCCATGACTTCATGAATAAGGAGCCATGATGGAATAGAGTTGAAGTAACTTGGAAAGCCTGAGTTCTTAATCACGGCCTTGCTTGGCAGATAGTCTACATAGCAGTAGCCCAGGGTTCCAGCAGTGACAAGTCAAAGGAACGCCAAGTGTGTTTAGGAAGCAGAGCCTGGATGTAGACAAAGGAACAGGAAAGGCCTGCATGGGAGGTGTTTGGTATCTTTGCTGAGTTAGTGGACAGTCTGCTGAGTGTTGGCATAAGAAACTGGGAGGTGCATGACTCCTGGTCCCATTCTCAGTTGGTTCTGTCCTGTTCTGCAGCTATTCTTTGAGGACACTATTGATGATGCCAAGTACTGTGGGCGCCTCTATGGCCTGGGCACGGGAGTGGCCCAGAAGCAGAATGAGGATGTGGACCCTGCACAGGAGAAGATGAGCATCTTGGCCATGATCAACAACATGCAGCAGTGATGTGTGCGCCCTGCCCGCTGCCTGCGCCGCCTGTCCCAGCCGTTGACCTGCTTCTGCTCCAAGCAGAGGCTTGGGCTTTTGTTCAAAGATGCCTTTGTTTTAGATCCAGAAGGAAGGGGTTTGCTCTGAATTTGTAAACAAGTCTTCTTGTCCTCAAGCCCATGCCCCTCTGCTGCCTCCTGCCACCAGCATCTATGGCTCCATGGACACCTTTTTAAATCTCCAGGATGTCTGAAACAAACCAGTAAAATGTGTATGACTTACGTGTTGTCCTTATTCTTTTGGCTTTGCTGCCCTGAGGAAGATTACTCAGATGAGCTGAGGATGCCAGGGAATAAGGTGTATGTACGTTCTTGGGGAGCAGGTCTGCACAAGCAGGCTCTGCTCTGCCTTGTCTGCTTCTGCAGGAGAGCAGTCATGACATCAGTCAGTGATGCCCCATGCTGAAATCTGGAATCTTTTCATGATGTTAAGCTAGCACCTGACTCTCACCTTGTCACCTTAGTTTTCAAATAATGAACTGCATGAACTAGATCATGCTACAAGGCCATCTTGTTCTCAGCAGGGTGACCTCAGTCAGCTGTGTTCTTAGCCCGTTTCCCTGCCTTAGTTAGCAAGCCTGAGGTGGCATAGCTGAGCTCGGAGTCACTGTGAGCAGGACAGTAAGGGGACCCACCTCAGACCTCATGGAGTATCCCCACAGCTGTGCTCGGAAGCCTAGGACCATTTTTAAACTTAGGCATTTAGGAAGCACACTTTTTAAAATGAATACAGAAAGGACAATTTTGAGAAAGTACAAACTTTGGAAGGCAGAGACAGACGGCAGCAGCTCACTTAAGCAGGAGTGGTTTTATTTTAAAAGCTTGTGGGAAACTGAATTTGAAATGATTACAAAATGTCAAGTATTAACGTTGGTATTTAATATGCTTGTAAATATTATTTATGTTTTTAGTTTTGTAAAATAAAGATTGCTTTTTAACCACTGGCATGAGGTGTGTGTGGTCTTTGGTAGCTAGGAACTATGTCCGTGACAGGATTGGCTTACCCCAGAACCAATCCAAGCCATGGGAGGAAAGTCTCATTGAGGGAGCACACATGTAAAGGATTGGCTATTCACACCCTGCTGACTGTTGAATGACATCAGAGTAGCTTTACTTGTATTCATTCCCCTTGGTAATTCTTTTTTTTTTTTTTTTGGTTTTTCGAGACAGAGTTTCTCTGAATATCTCTGGCTGTCCTGGACTCGCTTTGTAGACCAGGCTGGCCTCGAACTCACAAAGATCCGCCTGCCTCTGCCTCCCAAGTGCTGGGATTAAAGGCGTGCGCCACCACCGCCCGGCTTCCCCTTGGTAATTCTTATATAGTAGGTTAGACTCAGTGGAATTCTGTAGGACACACTGAACTTAAGACTTCCTGATTTGCCTGGTGTGGTTGCACACAACTTTAATCCTAGCACTCGGGAGGCGGAGGCAGAGGCAGTCAGATCTTTGTGAGTTCAAGGCTAGCCTGGTCTACAAAGTGAGTCCAGGACAGCCAGAGATGATACACAGAGAAACCCTCTCTTGAAAAAAAAGACTTCCTGATTCAGTTTTTTTTTTTTTTTTTCCCCGAGACTTGACTTTTGGCACAAAAATGTAAGGCTATCAGTCAAGTATTGGGGCCCTTCTAGAGTTTGAGTCAGGGTCTTACCTTGGCTAGCCCTGACCTCCAAGCTTTCCTGAATAGAAAGCAGTGTAGGTTTGCACCACTACACCCAACAGATCTAGAATTCTGGCTGGCAGGTTTGCATTTGAGAGACTGCTGGATTAAAGAACTCGTTTTTTCTCAGAGGATAGACTGACCTGTCCCTACAGAGCTGAGGTGAAGGTGGGACGGTAAGCATTCCAGAGTGAGGTACTAGAGGAAGGGCACAGGTCTGTGAGAACTGGCAAGCACTGTCACATGAGCACACAGGGCCATGTAAGGAGTGGGTATCTCTGGTGATGCTGGGGGAAGATGGAGAGAACAGCTTTTATGAGCAGTCAGCTTTGTGCACTCTTGGTCTTGGATTCCACAGTTCTGTTAGTTTGCAAGTTTGCGTACCAACCTTAAGCTTCCTGTTAGCTGATGCTGGCATATGTGAGAGCCTGTGGTTCCAAATTACCAATGAGTACCTTAGTTTCCTAGTTTACTCAGCCAATAAGCTTTTTTTTGTTTTGTTTTTTTTCGAGACAGGGTTTCTCTGTGTAGCTCTGGCTGTCCTGGACTCGCTTTGTAGACCAGGCTGGCCTCGAACTCACAGAGATCCGCCTGCCTCTGCCTCCCGAGTGTAGCCAATAAGCTTTAAGTACCCATTAGCCACTCTAGTAAGTGTTGGTGTGAACGAGAGGACACAGTCCTTACTGCAGGTAGAAGCCTACCTTGTCAGACAGTACATAATTTTCACAAATATAATCTGAGCTGTATAACGGTTTAGGGATAGGGAGTGTTTTTAGGGGGAAAATTTAAGTTGAGGTTAAGGGATAAGTAACTCAGTCAAGGTGGTAGCAGGTGGGCCAGTGTGGATGCAGGGCAGTGTGTTGAGAGGCCAGGAGGCGAAGGTGCAGGTAGGGAAGGGAATGCGGTCCTTGCTGGAGGAGTAAGGAGAACAGGTCAGAGCATGAGGCAGCCAGTAACAGGCGACACACTCAGGAGGCAGAGGCAAGTGGATCTCTGTGAGTTTGAGGCCAGTCTGCTCAACTGAGTTCTGGGACAGTAGTAGTAATATGTGCGACACACTCAGGAGGCAGAGGCAAGTGGATCTCTGTGAGTTTGAGGCCAGTCTGCTCAACTGAGTTCTGGGACAGTAGTAGTAATACATGCTTTTGGCTGGAACGCCTTTGTGTTCTGGTTCTTTGTGGTTCTCATAATTAGGGATACAGAAATGATAATATTCAAGAGGGAAAGAGTTGTCATTTTAATTTTCCCATTGGGTGGATTTACTTTAGGTTTCTTTTTGCTTTCTGTGTGTATGTGTATGTAGTACATGAATGCCTAGTGACTGTAGAAGCCAGAGAGGCTGTTGGATCCCCTGGAACTGGAGTTATAGATGTTTGTAAGACACTATGTGGGGCTGAAACTGAACCCAGGTCCTTGTGGAAGAACAGGCAAAGCTCTTAGCCCAAGCCACTTCTCTAGCCTATTGGATTATTATTATGTTTTCTGAGGCAAGGTCTTGCTTCATAGTCCAGGCTGGACTTGAATTCCAATTCCTCCTGTCTCTGGGTCTTCCCAGCAGTAACAGGCATGCAGGGTGCAGGACTGCTTCCAATAGGCATTTGTTTCAGCAATCACAAAGGTGAGTTTGTAGTTTACCAACTGTTCTTTATTCAAGAGGAGGGAACCAACTTTTCCCATCTCTGTAGATGAAGCTGCTTGAAATTATCCAGTCCTCCGTGTAGCCATGCCCACTCACATCTTTGTCAAGGCTCTTGTAAGACCAGCACATCTTCAGCTCACATAATGGCATGGGACAGTATTTCATTTTTTAGACCCCAAAGCTGGGCACACACAAATATTTCAAGATGTGCATCCCAGGGATTTGCAGCTGGGAATATTTCCTGCTGCTCAAAGATGAAGCCTTCACAATGGACCTCAGGGAAAACAGAAGTTATGCTCTTCCACCCAACCTGGGCATGTCTGTCTTCCTGTTTTAGAAACCAGTGACAAAGGAGGCACCACTCTGACCTATCTTGCTGTGCAGTAACTCTGGCAGCAAGGCCACGGCTGGGGAATAAGTAGTACTCAGAGTTCCAGGCTATAAAGTGGAGTCTAATGACCCGGGAGGCACACATAAGATGAGGACTATGCATGCATTGCTCTGCAGGCTGAGTTTTAGTCAATTCTCAAAGAAAGGGCTTTATGACCCCCGGAGATTAAGAACCACGGAGTGAGTTTTTTTCCTGAGCTGTCTGACCACCGTCAGTCATGTCACAACCTGGAGGACAATAGACAGCCTCATGAGCTCTGTTCTCAGAAACCTTTAGTCATTTGTCCATGTAACCAACTCCATAAAAAATAAAATCACCTAATTTTCTAAGTCAACACAATGGGCAAGCCCAGCTAACAATACAATTAAGAGTCCCCAACCCCAACAGTGATAGGCGCAAGCCAAGTGTACCTCCCACAGAACGAGACACTTCTGATGGTGAGGATTTATAAAGGCAGCTGCATCTGGGGCAGACAGACATCGGGTGAATACAAAGGCGTCTCTTTGGGGAAACACATAAGGCGTGAGACAAGTCTTAGCAGGGGCTAGTTCTCAGCGACCCTGCTGGCTTTTCCCTCCATTACAGGAAGCTACTTGGGAGGCACCAGGCAGGCTCCATTGTGAGTGGATTCAGGTTTCACCCTCATCTGTCAGTTGGATCACAGCATCTTTCCAGTGAAGGTCAGGGTGAAGGCCTGTGACTGAGATGAAAGCTGTCACGGGTTGTGTGGCATGGCCTTATGGCCTCTGAAAGTTCATGTATGCAGGGTCTGGCAGTGTCTCCTATAAGCTCTAGTGTGGCCATACTTCTGAAGGAGCTTCTGGGCCTGTTGCTGCATCTCAGGGTTCACAGCGCCAGGACACTGGGACCCGATGTGAAGCAAGACAAGGCAGCACTCCAGCACATCTGGAAAGGGCCAGGCCTAAAAAAAAGGACAGGACAGACAAGGGAGTATCTGCAGAGGCACGCACTGACAGGTATGTGGAGCTATGGATGAAACTGGCACAAATGGTGGCATGCGCTCATGGGTTGAGTCTTCCAGTGCCCCCAGATCAATTCTCAATACCATGCCACAACCCAATATGCTGCCCATCCATGAATGCTGGGCACATGCGACCATCTAACATCTCAGTTGACCATTCTACCTTTCAATCACATATACTTGTTTGGTTTTCCCCAGAACTGAGCTGTAGGCCTACTGTGTGCTTAGAACTGCTACTTTCACAAATCACTTCAGGTGAGCAGAGATAACTCCATCTCTTTTTGTTTTTTTTTCTAGACAGTTTCACTGTGTAGCCCTGGCTGTCCTGGTATCCTAAATTTTAAGGACACACAATGACAGTAAATGAAGATGGCCTTCTGGGTTTGTCATGACGCATCTCCAAATGCTTACCTTCACACTCTCTGGAAATTCAGCTATTCTCTCATTCGCCTCTGTGAGCCTTCTGGTTAATTCTGGGAGAGAGACTGGTGCATTTCGTTCTTCTCTGCTAGTAAGAGTAACAATAAACGGAAGTCACATACAGTCACGTGACTTTTTACCCCAACTGTTCAATTAAAAACTCTTCTGTTTACTGCACATCTATTTGTGTGCTCCTAGTTGTACTTGCATGCCACAATATGTATATGTGGACAACAGAAGACAACTTTTGGGGAAACGGTCCCTCTTTCCATATGTAGGTCATCAGTCTTGGTGGCAAGTGCCTTTACCTACTAAGCAACTCCCGCCCACCACTCCCATTATTTCATTGTGGTGAAATAATAGTGAAAACCATGTCAACTGTCAGGCTTGATGGCGCACGCCTTTAATCCCAGCACTCAGGAGGCAGAGGCAGGTGGATCTCTGTGAGTTCAAGGCCAGCCTGGTCTACAGAGTGAGCCCAGGGCAGTCAAGGATACGCAGAGAAACCCTGTCTCGAAAAACAAAACAAAAACCCAAACCCATGTGGACCACCTAAAGACTGCTCATCGTGCTGTGCGACCATCGCCACCACCCAGGACCAGAGCTTGAGTCAGTGTCTCAATGGGTGACCCTGGCTGGTCCGGCCAGAACTTGATTTATAAATCAGGTTAGCCTCTGACTCTGAATTAAAGGCATTCACTACCACACCTGTTTAGGACCAGAGCTCTTCTGAGACTGGAACTTCCCCTTCCATGACAATGTTCCCTCTCTGCTCTCTGTTTCTTGGCAGCCTCTAGTATATGGCACAATTTCCGTTCTTTCGAACATGGAGCATATGTCACTGAATGACTATACCCTTTCTGTTTGTCTAGACACCTGTCCTTGGATCCTGGGCTGCTTGCCCATCTCAATGCTATTATGACACTGCTGCAAATGTTTACATAGTGGGATTTCAATTTTTTCATTATCCCTGCACATGTTTAGTTTTCTGTGTAGCCCAGACTGGCTTCAAACTTTCAGTCCTGAGTGGTGGGACAATAGACATGCAGAACCATGCCAAGCTGCCCTGCTGTCCATACTTCTGACATAATAGAATGGCTAGATCTCACAGTGAGTCTCATTTTCTAATTCCTGAGGAATTGCCATAGTGTTCTCATCAAGGATGAAGGTTCACGCTGTGCTGCAGCATTCTTGACAGCAGCACAGCACATTGGGAATTTAACTGTAGTTTCATTTTGTTTTTTAATGGCAGGGTCTCATGCAGGCTGGCCGTGAACTTCACTATGCAATGGAGGATGACCTTGAATTCTTGACCCTCCTGCTTCTCCCCCACCAGTGCTGGTGTTATGGGCATGACCACCATGCCCATTTTCTCAGTGTGATGGTGAGGATGGGATCCAGGGCTTCCTGTATGTTGGGGACAGATTCTCCATACTCAGCCATATACCCAGTCTTTTACTGTGTCTTGGCTTGTATGTTCCCGGTGATGAGTGACAATCACTGTGTTCATGGGCTACTGGTCATTTGTTCTTTCCACATCCTCTGTACTTTCTTGAATCCAGCCACTTGTTATGTCTATGTAACTTCAACTCATAAATACAGAGATCAAGAAAAGGCAACAAAATGGGATGAGACCTATGAAGATATAGTCTGTCACTTTTCTACTATTTGAGACACAGAATACAAGGGCTTTAGAGGAAAGACAGCAGACAAGTGTGAAAGACTGGGGTCCACAGGCAGTAGAGAGGCAACCAGAAATGGTGTCCAAGGTCCTCACAGGGATTCTAAGGTAAGAGCCAGTCTGAGGGCTTTTACCACATTTTGTTTCTAAAAGCAAACCTGGTTGGGCATGGTGGCTCACATCTATAATCTGAGCACTTGGGAGGCTGAGAAGTCGGATTGCTACGGGAAAAAACCACATCTTACACATAAATAAAATGCAAACCCAAACTGCCTACAGCAGTGGCTAAGATCTCTAAGTTACAGCAGACCTTTTCCTAATTCTTTTGGAGACAGAACCACATTTCCTAGGTGGCCACAAATTCAATGTGACCTTGAACTACCCATGAGCCACCAGGATTCTAGTGTGAGCCATCATGCCCAGCCAGGTTTGCTTTTAGAAACAAGATACTGTAAGATTAGCTCTTACCTGTGAGGACCTTGACACCCAGCTTTGGAATGCTGGGACTACATATATACAGTTTTTAATTTTTTGAAGATTTATTATTATTTATGTGTATGCATATGTCTCTGAGTGGATATGTGCACATGAGTGCAGATGCCCATGGAGGTCAGAAGTGAGTGTTGGATCTTCCGGAGCTAATGTTACAGGCAGCTGTGAGCCCCCATGTGGGTGCTAGGAACTGAACTCAGGTCTTCTAAATGGGCAGGTGCCCTTAACTACAATCTGTCTCTCCAGCCCCATAATTTTTTTTTAAGTAAATATAACCTCTGTAGATTTACTGAACTTACTAGCATTTTCTAGGTTCTAGCCTGGGAAATGTAAACAAGATAAAAGGTACTAGAAGCATAGTGGCACATACCTGTAATCTCAGCATTGAGTGCTACTACAGGTATGATCTGTAGAGCTCTGAGAAGCTGCAGAAGGGCTGGATGGAATCAACTGTCTATCCCAGGTCTGCTGCTTCCCAGAGGCCTAGTCAATGGCATCACATACTTATCTGGATAACATGGTAATCCATGGTCCAAGCCTGAACTCACCTCAGACTCAGAGACCGGTAGGGCACCTGCTCTGCTTCCTGGCTAGGTTCATCTCTGTTGGGGCCATTGGCTGTGGTCTTGCAGAGCTGACTCTTTTGGTGCTGGCAGATCATTTCTGCCAGTGTCTCTTGGACTTCAGTGACAGTCCTCTGGGAGGTCTGTAGGCTGGCGTGTCTTTCTGAGAAGAGCTCCTTGCAGGTACTCAGCAAACGTTCACTCTCTCCACTGAGCTTCAGGCCTAGGGCTGGAGCCTGGCATGACTCTTGTTGTGCAGTAGGCCTGGGCTCTGTGTTGTCAGCATTGGCACTGTCCTCTGGCTTGCTCTGCTCATCAGAGACTGTGCTTTTAGCTGATAACACCCAGACAGTTGACTCGGGGCCGGGTCCGCAGAGTGACCACCAGACTTCATACAATTGCCCATAAATAAAAAAGGCCTCTAAGCTTTTGAAAGCTGCCATGGTAGGAGATAGGTCACCTAGTTTGTCTCGTAAGTGGTCACAGCCTAGGAGAAAAGGATCATGGGATATGATACGCATTTCTCTATCCCTGAGAAACCTGGCTTCTCACCTTTCTGTTCTGTCACCTAAGAATACAGACCCCAGGAAAACAGACAGCAATGTGACTCTTGGGATCATATCCTTCTACCCAAAGCCAATGGGACTAATAATCTCCTTTTCTGCCTTGGGACAATGCCATCACTGCCACAGATGACATTACTCATAACCTAACAGAAAAGTATTTCACTACCAGCTCCAGGGCTACACTGATGGGAGGAGGGGTGTGAATCATATTGTGCTCTGAAAATTTGAGATTAATTGCTGGGACTAATCATATAGTTAAGGAATACCTAGGTCCCCGCCCCCAACACCCTTTTTTGTGGTGGTGGTGGGTTTGACTGGGTCTCGTGTAGCCCAGGCTGGCCTTAAACTCACCACGTAGCCAAAGATTAACCTGAACTGCTACCTGTCTGACTTCAGTGCTGGATGGCATAGTGCACAAACTCCGTGCCAGCTGCACTTCTTTCTCAACAGCTTTAAGGGAGTGAGCAGGGCCAGGCAAAAAGATGAGTGCAGAGACTTTGGCTTTGTTAGTGTCTCACTTTGTAACCTTAGGTAACACGGAAATCCCAATGCAGCTCAGAATTTGTGATCCTCCTGCCACGGCACCATCACCTTTTAATAACGTTGCCACTCCCTGTGCAGTACCATCTGAGATGGTTATGTGGTGCTATAATGAGAGGACCCCAAGCAGAGGTGGGTAGGGGCACTCACCATCAGGGAGAAAGGCTGAATAGATCTCCTGCATGAGGGTGAAGTTCCCTGAGGTGTAGCTCTGAAGCACAGCCTGCAGCAGGGCCGGCACAGCCTTCTCCCAAGAGGCAGCCTGTTGACTCAGCAGTGCCAGCGTCAGGTCATGGCAGACATGAAGCAGCAGCTGGAAGGAAGCCAGAGTCTATTCATCAGCAAATGCCCTCATGTGGCAGAGCCTTGACAAGCCTGCTGTCACACCTAGAACCTGCACTAGAAACCAATCCCACAGAACATCTCTCTGGAAAACCTTTCTCCTACCCATTACCCTCTGTCTGCTGAAATCTGAGCATGCTGAGCAGATGCACTGACAGCTGCACTTAATGAAAACACCAGTGAAGGCAAAGTAAGCAGGCATGCCCAGGGAGCTGAGGCAGGATGGGATCAAAGGCAGCTTGGGCTATACAAGAGCCTATCTTTAGACCACAAACAAAAACAAAGTAAGCTTCTGGATCTAAAAAGCTATACTCAGAGAAACAAAATAGTGGTGGTGGGGCAGGAATGCAGATTGCCTCCTCAGCACACACGAGGCCCTGGGCTCAAGTACTAGCAGCACACACACTTGGTATGGTGACACAAACCTGTAATCTGGGGGGGGTGGTGGAGGCAGGCGGATCAGGACTTCATGGTCATGCTCAGCTACATATGAAGTTCGGAACCAGCCTGGGCTATGAGACCCCATCTTAAAACGAAACAGAATAAATGGGAATACAAATGGTATCAAACCATTTTAGCATGTGGAAGTTAGAGGTACAATGTCAGGTGTCTTAGCCAATCCCTCTCCTTTTTATCTTTTCTTTTTCAGATAGGGTTTCTCTGTGTAGTCCTGGCTGCCCTCACAGATCCACCTGCCTCTGCCTCCTGGGTGCTGGGATCAAAAGTGTACACCACCACCACTTGGCCCCATTTTATCTTTTGAGACAGGTTTTCATTGAACCTGAAGTTCACCAATTTGGCTAGACTGGCTTGACAGCAAGCCCTTGGGGTCTACCTGCTTCTGCTTTTCCAATGCTGGGAAGACAGGTGTAAGTTGTCCTGTGAGGGATTAAACACAGAGCCTCATTCAAAGCAATTTATCTATTTGACTGAACCACCTCTCCTGCCCTTAATGCAGTCTGACAAATTTACAGCTGCCACCAAGATGAAGGCACAGAACACTTGTCAACCAAAACCATTCCAGCAGCACCCGTCCTAGTCACTCTGCCTTACTTCACACTCCCAGCAGCTGCTTTCTTGTGCCACTTTGGTATTTTTCCTGGAATTCATGTCAATGGAGCCACAGTTTCAGTGTCCTGGGTCTGGGCCTGTCTGTCAGCATGTTTCTAGGGCTTACTGATCTGTGCACCAGAAGTCTGTTCTTCCCTCATGTGGGTGTTCAGTTTGTGGGTCAAACATCTGCAAATATTTGTATGCAGGTCTTGAGTGGCCTCCTGATTTCATTTTCTGTCATCAACCACCCAGTTACTGGGATGGCTGGGCAGGAGGTTATGTCTGTAAGAAACTGCTTTCTACCTGTATGCCATTTGAGGAAGTTACCTTACTCAAAAATATGATGTCTTTTCATTTAAAGATGAAAAAGCGACAAACTGAGGTGTGTTCCCAAGATGAGCACAGTAGTTACAGTGTATCAGCAGCTTGTCATCTTTGCATCAGCATAGGTAACTGTGGAGGCAGGTGCTCTCTCTGGTGACATGAGGTGTGGGGCAGGGGAAACATCGGCTGAGGAGAACACAAGGACTTCAACTTCGTTGTATGTAGCATTCTGCCTGCATGTGTGTCTATGCATGATGTGTGTCTGGTGCCCATGAAGGCCAAAAAAGTGTGTTGGATCCCCTGGACCTGGAGTTACAGACGGCTGTGAGCTGTGTTTGGGTGCTGAGAACTCAACATGGATCCTCTCCAAGTGCAGAGCAAGTGGTTAGGAGCCAGCGCTCTTAAGCACCGAGCTACCACTCCAGCTCCAAACTTTCTTATATTTTAAAATTACAAACAGAGCTCCAAATGAAGACACAGCTCCAGGCTTTCACCTGCAGGGTCTTCCCAAGACCTGGACTACCTTGTCTGTTTTATGGCACTAACTGTTGTACCTGCTTTTCCAAAGGATGAAGAACATCTACCCTACACAGCTGCTAAGGTTGGGGACATGGCACACCTGTCTGAAGGGAGTATTATTTGTTGCAGATGGGTACTTGACATCCTGCAGCTTCTGCAAGGCGGCCCGACACTGCTCCGGGGTGTCCACACTGAAGGTGCTGTGCCACACAGCAGTCACTCTCTGCACCAAGGTTCCCTCAGAGCCCATAGCCCACTGGTGGTGAATGGAGGAGGGACTTCTGACTTCTGGAGGCTGCTTTTCCTCCAGATGCCGGCACAGAAGCTCAAGGAGGCAGAAGACCAGTCTCTGGCCCTGGGATCCAGCAACAAAGAGGTGTGACATAGGAAAATGTAGATGACAAGACTTGTAAGAGTTCTACATGGCATACCCATTTGAGCCCACGGTACCCAAGTCTCCTTGTAAGCCTGGTGACCCACTGGAGCCATGCAAAGGGGAAAATGCAGCAGCTTGATAGATGCTTTTGTAGTCTAGGAAACTGTTTACAACACAGGATCCTAATGATACCCACAACCTCTATCCTGGAAGCCACATCTAGGTTCAACCACCAGTCTTATAGCATCAGGGTCTCTCAAGCTTGACAGTGCAGAGATGTTGGAACAGACAAGCTTGGCAGACTCAGGAGCTGGGCAGTCACAGGCCATGCCCATGCAGGTCTGACAGGGAATCCACCAACAACAAAAACATCAAGAAAAGCTCCAGATAATCATTACTTGTTGGGTTTCTCACTGCCACAAGATGCCAGGTGCACCCTCAGAGTCTTCAGTTAAGCCTTAAGGGCATCCAGTCAAAATGACTCACACCAGAGCATGGACCGAAAGGCTACAGAGCTGTTTTATTTTTTGCTTTGTCAAGGATGCTGCTCTGGGGAGAAATGAAATGCAAAAGAGCTGTTGGGAAAGCCTTTTCTTAGCTGTAGGCAAATGACTATCCAGATTTGGTCATTACAACTAATACACCCTGAGGCACTACCCTCCAGTTCTAAGGAAGCTAACCACTTACATATCTTCCTAGGCTCTAAACACTCAGCAAGGCATGGCAGGAGTTTATTAAAACCAACTGTGAGAATGTTTTTGTTTAATCCCAGGTGGGCTGCTTAACACACAGGTATAAAGCATTAACCATGTCGTGAGCTAGCAGGGGCATGGCTTAACCAGCTGAGCAAGTCTAACTCTGAGGACTTGGGAGAGAGGAATAAAAAGCCAGAGGCTGGAGGAGAAGGAGGGCGCTACAAAGGAGGGAAAAAAGGCCAGAGGCCCAAGGAGAAGGGGGCTACAAAGAGAAAAGAGAGGAGCTCCACAAAAAAGTAAAATAGAATGGGCTTTTTAAAGAATTAATAGTAAAGAGGTTCTACAAAGAAGTAAGAGAAAAGCCTCTATAAAAAAGGAGAAAGCTCTACAAAGAGAAAGGGCTACAAGGTAGAAAGCGGTTGCTGCTCTCCCAGTTGCTGGTGCTCCCCAAACTGCTGCTTGTTCTTCCTGCTGCTGTCTCCTGGTTTGCTGGACTTCTAATGAGACTGGTATTACCCCAAAGAATCCAATGACCCTAATGAGCAGGATGTAGCTCAAAGAGACCTACGTCCCTTCTCCCTCTAACCTTTCTCTCCTACCTAGGGCTGGGGGGGTTGAAGGGAAAGAGGGGTGGAAGGCAGGTAGAGGTATTAAGGACAGTGAAATAAAGCAGAGTGTATAATAATAGAAGCCACTTGCTACTGCAGGACACTGTTTTCAAGTCTTATTTCTGAGATAAGGAAAGAGGAGCATAAACAGTCCCTGACAGAAGTGGCATGGCTGGTTGCTCATACCTGGAAAGCCAACTCCAGGTAGCCCAAGACAATAGGATCGTGAATTTGAGGCCATCCTGGCTGCACAGTACATTTATGGTGAGCCTAGACTACAGACTGAACCTCAGTTCTCATGTGTCAGAAAAATCAGTGGTGGCAGTGAGAGTCTGAATATGACCAAAGCATGTAATATGCAAACACGTCAGTGAAATTTGCTGTTTGCACAATTCATAGGGTTTGTTACTAGTTAAATTGCCCTTATTATCTGAAGTGCTGGGAACAGAACCTGGGCTTGACCATGACAGGGAAATGAGCTACCACTGAAGCACATCTCAGCCCATGAGTCATTTCTAGCCACACAGGAACAAAGCTTCCAGGAAGCAGCCATGCCTACTACTCATCATGGCAGAGCCAACCACTCTCCCCATAGGGACAGTGCTAATGCAGGTACCCTGGGCAAACCTGTAAACAGTAGGAAACCCTGTGAGCAGCGGTCTTTTACCCCAAATATGGTAATGAGCAAACTGTAGTATTTCAGTGAGATAGGATAGCCAACTATGGCTTTCAGACACTTCCTGAACTGGAAGTTTTTTTAGGGGTTTGAACAGAGAGGGACCCAGGGACCCCTCCCATCGTCAGACTCCAGAAACTGACCTGTAGGCTTTCATGCAGCCCCAAGGCTTCCTGTGCACCCACCCAGTTCTTCACCAGAAGCAGCTCTTGGGCACATCGGAGAGCCAGGGAAGCTGCCAGTTCACTTTCTCCTGCTATGGCAGCCAGCTCTGCAGCTGTTCTAAGCGAGGCTGCATCTCCCTTTCTGGCCAGAACTTTGGCTGCATCGTAGGCGGAAGTGGCTCCTAGGTAGCTGTGGCAAGAATGAAACCCAGTTACCAGTGGCAAATGTCCCATGCCTCATGTTCATGTGACTGCATGTGCCCTCTGGTGGCAATGCTCTACTTGTTTCTGTTGACCAGTGCACCGTAAACCTTTACATGCGCTGACTGACCCAAACAGAGGACTCACCTCACAGTCTACTTAGCTCATCAATGGAAACTGGTGTGACGAGGTCTACTGTGGCAATTCGTGTTACTGCGGAGCATGCAGCTAGGCTAAAGTTCCCCTACTTTTTACACTTCCAGTCACTGTACACACTTGTAACTCATTTCTTTCATTCTGCCATGCTCCTGGCTGCTTTATACTTACCACTTGGCTGCAATCGCATAGTGGCCATCTTTCTCCAGAATGGACCCCCAGCTCAGGTACAGGTCCTTCAGGACAGGGTCCTCAGGGCGCAGCCGAGCCTTGGCAACTGCAATTGCTTCTCTAAAGGCAAAAACAGGTACTTGAGCCAATCTTCAAGAATTCCTCCACATGGGACCTATACTGTTCCAACTACCAATAAAAATGGTGAGTGTTGCCGGGCGTTGGTGGCGCACGCCTTTAATCCCAGCACTTGGGAGGCAGAGGCAGGCGGATCTTTGCGAGTTCGAGGCCAGCCTGGTCTACAAAGCGAGTCCAGGACAGCCAGAGCTGTTAAACAGAGAAACCCTGTCTCAAAAAAAAAAAAAAACAAAAAAAAAAAAAAATGGTGAGTGTCCTGGTGAGGCAGCCAAATGAGTAATTTCACTAATTCTCCTCATCAGCATTTTAAACCCCCACCATCACAAAATGGCAAGATTTTTTTCCTTACTTTATTCCAAACCATGTCAGTCATCTCTGGGGAGATTTGTAAGAGTGCACTACAAGCCGACTAACTGCTTTTTGTTTTAATTTTGAGTGTGTGTACAGTGCATGCGAGTATATGTGCCTGTGCCTATGTATACACACATGGAGGTCACAGAGGATGTTGCATGTCTCCTTTTATCAGTCTTCACCTTCTTTGCATTTTAGGCTGCGTGCAGAGGTCAGAGAGCCTGCAGAATTGTTCTGTTAGGCTGTCCACAGCACAGGTCTGCAGGCTGGGCAGCAAGAGCCCTTACCTGAAGACAGGTTCTATCACTAAGGCGGCTAGGCTGGCTGGTGAATGAGCTCCTGGAGACATTCTGTAGACCAGGCTAGCATTGAACTTACAGAGATCCACCTGCCTCTGCCTCAAAAGTGCTGGGATTAAAGGCATGCACTACCACACCCAGTGAAAACTCATTTCTTTTTTTTTTTTTTTTTTTGGTTTTTTCAAGACAGGGTTTCTCTGAATATCTCTGGCTGTCCTGGACTCGCTTTGTAGACCAGGCGGGCCTCGAACTCACAAAGATCCGCCTGCCTCTGCCTCCCAAGTGCTGGGATTAAAGGCGTGCGCCACCACCGCCCGGCAAAAACTCATTTCTTAAAAAGCACTGCCAGGCTCAGTGGCACTCACCTTTAGTCTCAGAAATGACAGATCTGTGTGAATTTGAGGCTAGCCTAGTCTACACAGTGAGTTTCAGAACAGCTAAGCTAAAGTGAAACCCTGTCTCATAAAACAAATAAAATTAACAGATAAGCAAACTATTTAGCTTTGAGTATCTTACAGATATTTTGTCAAAAATGAACAAAATGAAGCACGTCACTTTATGTTGCCAATGATAAGGTTTATACTTTCTTATATTTTTGGTTGTGAGCCTAGCCTTTAACGGCTGAGCCATCTCTCCAGCCCAGGTTTATACTTTCTTGGTAAATGAGACTTTTAGAAAACTTGTGGCCGGGCGTGGTGGCGCATGCCTTTAATCCCAGCACTCGGGAGGCAGAGGCAGGCGGATCTCTGTGAGTTCGAGGCCAGCCTGGTCTACAAAGCGAGTCTAGGACAGCCAGGGCTGTTACACAGAGAAACCCTGTCTCAAAAAACCAAAAAAAAAAAAAAAAAGAAAAAGAAAACTTGTGGGGGGCTGGGCGATGGTGGCGAACACCTTTAATCCCAGCACTTGGGAGGCAGAGGCAGGTGGATCACTGTGAGTTCAAGGCCAGCCTGGTCTACAAAGTGAGTCCAGGACAGTCAAGGATACACAGAGAAACCCTATCTTGAAAAATAGAAAAAAAAAGAAAATTGTGGGGTGATGGTGGCACACGCCTTTAATCCCAGCACTTGGGAGACAGAGGCAGGTGGATCTCTGTGAGTTTGAGGCCAGCCTGGTCTACAAGGCCAGTCCAGGACCTATTATACAGAGAAACCCTGTCTCAAAACACCAAAAAAAGAGAAAACTTGTGACTACTATTAGAGACTCAAGGACTCCAAAATTGAAACTGTTTGAAATGAAAGTGATCTGAGATTAAAGAGTGTTATTTCTGGTACTTCTAGCAAAGCATCTCACTATGCAGGAGATCTGTATCACTTGGCAAACATCATCCAAGCCCAATTCAGCTTGAGGTGCAGTCACTATAAAGCTGTAGGAAGGTGGCAAAGGATCTGAAGAGCAATATTTAAAAGCACTCAGGCTCTCACTTTCAGGCACAGTCCTTTAAGCCAAAGACCCCCAGCACCAGGGGAGCAAGCTATTCACAGAACTGGCCAGAGCTCTGCTTGTGGATCCTGCTGGGTCTCTGGCCATGTTGGAACAAAGAACATCCAGGGAGCTGGGAGCTCAATGATGTCAGAACTTGCTGTATTGCTCACTAAACAAGGCCTGCCACAGATATCAGAGGACAAGAGGCACACACCAGGATACAATATGGACTTCTCTAAATCTGCCCTTCTGAAATAAGTGTAGAGCATGCAATCTCAGCATTCCAGAGGCAGACAACATGCCACTGTTAGACTTTGTCCTCTGTCTCCAAAAAGATCAAGGTGAGCCACAACAAAACTTAGCATTCTCTAAAGGAGGACAAAACTCAGATGAGATAAACAAAGGACAACGTCACATCTTCACATACTGAAAACCAGTGAGAGGGAAAAGCCCAAATACAGAAAACTCTACTGTTCTGATGCAGTTCAGATGAAAATGTAGCCGGCATGGAGTACACACCTATGATTTAAGCACCTGGAAAACTAAGGCAGGAGTTTGAAGGACAGCCTGGGTTATATAAACAAAAACGGGAAGTCAAAACCAGAAGAGTGAGAATCTGCAGTGCAGGCCCCTAAGCTCTTGTTCCTCAGGAGATACAGTTATAGGTGTGCATCACCACATCTGCCATTCCACCTGCTGCTGGGGTGCAGGTGTGAACCACATCTGAAAACAATCTAGAATTCTGAACTTGAAAAAGATCTCTTTAGATGAAGGTCTACAGAGATGGCTCAGCAGCTAAAAGCAGTGGCTGTGCTTCCAGAGGACCCAGGTTCAACTCCCATCACCCACATGGCAGATCACAGCCATCTGTAGCTTGAGTTCTAAGGTATCTGACATCCTCATACAGATTTACATGCAGGCAAAACACCATTGCATGGGAAATAGAAATAAATAATTTAAAAAGAAAGATGAAGGTGAAATTATAGGCTTTCATACACAAAAACAGTTTTGGGAATTACCATCAGTAGAACATATTAAAAAATACAAAAAAGATCAAGTACTGGAGAAATAGCTCAATAGTTAAGAGCCCTGACTGCTTTTCCAGAGGATCTGGGTTCAATTCCTAGCACCCACACAGTGGCTCACAACCATCTGTAACTACAGGCTCCAGGAAACCCAATGTCCTCTTGTGGTCTCTTCAAGCACCAGGCACACTAAGGGCGCACAGACAAATATATGGACAAAACAGCCATACATATTAAAGTAAACAAATAAATTTCAGAAGATGTATGTAGCTAGGTAGTACTGGAACTTAACCAAAATAGTCCATCCAACAGAAAAAGAGATATATTTGACAAAGAGGACAGAAACCTTTAATCCCAGCCCTTGGGAGACAGAGGCAGATGAATCTCTGTGACCTCAAGGCCACCGTGGTCTACACAGTAAGTCCAGGACAACCAGGGATACAGAGAGAAACCCTGTCTCAAAAAAACCAAAAAACCAAAAAACAAACAAACAAAAAAGGATTGACCTGAAGGCAAGTTTGTGGGGACTATTTTAATTAATGATTGACATGGAAGAGCCCAGACCACTGGGGGTGGTGCCACCCCTGGGTAATATAAGAAAACAAACTGAAGTCAAAAGGAACAAGGAAGTAAACAATGTTCCTCCATGGCTTCTGTTTCAGTCCTACTTCCAGGTTCCTGCCTTTAGTTCCTGCCCTGACTTGCTTCAGCAATTCAGACTTTAGAGTTGTAAGTTGAAATAAACCCTTTCTTCCCCAAGTTGCTTTCAGTCATGGTGTTTATTACAGCAATAGAAAAGCTAAGACAGGAATGTTGAATTTTTCTTAAAAAAAAAAAAAAAAAAAGAGAGAGGTTAGGGAGAGGACCAAAGAAATTGCTGAGCAGTTTAGAGCACCTACTGCTCTCCTGCAGAAGACTGAAGGTTGGTTCCCAGCATGCTAGGTAGCTAGCTCATAACCTCCTGTAATTTCAGATCCAGGGGGATCCAGTACCATTGGCCCGTGCAGGCACCTTTGGTCATGTGCACATACCCACACACATACACATAAAGAAAATCTTTGTGAGTTATCAAGACCCCAACACCCCAACTAGTTTTACGCTGTTTTCTCTATTCCTGTTGCTTCATCAATAAGTTTAAATCACAGTGTGCTGATGCCACTTGAGGCCAATTGCTCAGACCTGTAGAAGTGATTTGACTTGAGAAGTTCCACAGCTTCGTAGACTTTGTGGATGGATAGCAGGTAAGAGGCTGCCTTGACGTACTGATCCTGGAAACACAGCTGCTTGGCAAAGGCTTCCACAGCCCACAGCCACACACTGTAGCCAGCTAAAAAGCAAAGAAAAAACAAAAAGAAGGGGGTGCATAATAAAAGGAGGCAGAGTTGAATAAAAAATGCATTGTCTCTGTCACTATAGCAGTCAGAACAACCAATTAGGTACTACCTGAAATGCACTGTAGCTCTTCTGCCCCACTTCCCTCCCCATGCCCATATTCTGAAACAGGAAATGTCTGACTCTCATATAAGAGGTTCAAGGAACCCTTCTGGGTGGCAGCAGACAGTGGCAGTGAGACAGTGTGCCCATGCTCCCCTTCTGCTGAGGGGCCTGTCCAAAGAGCTTCTGGCCGGGGTGACGAGCCTACCACATATTGATCTCTGAGCGGCCTGTGGAAATGTTCTTTACAGCATCAACAGCTCCCTGTCACAGTCTTAAGACATGTGTATCCAATCATGGTGGCCCTACTCTAGGGTATTCAGTCACTAGTAGATAGGCTTTTTTTTTTTTTTTAATTCACCCTCCTCCTCCACCTCTTCCTGAGCAAGGCTGGCAGGACCCTGGAGCCACCAAACTTCCTTTGTCCACATCATCTTTGCAGCCTTGGTGACACATGGTTGCTTTTTGCTGTCATTTCTCACCAGCTATTTGTTCTTTTGAGACAGGGTATCACTCTGTAGCCCTGGCTGGCCTGGAACTCACAGAGATCCACCTGCCTCTGCCACCCCAGAGCCGGGATTAGTGTCCAGCTAGCACCCAGCTGTTCTGCTCCAACTCCAGTGGAGATGACAGTGTGTGTGGGGAGGAACGGTGGTCCTGTCAGGGCATCAGAGGCCTTTTTCTCCGTGCTTCTTTGAGCTGAGCCTAGTTCTCCACCTCCTGATCACAGCGTGTTTTACCCACCTTCATCACCCCACACTTAGTCTCTTTGCCTACTTTGTCTTTCACCTCTCGCAGCGCTTCTTAGAAAACTGCAACATCAGCCAGGGTGCCTACAGTTTTCTTACGCTCTTCTCTGCAGCTCTCCATAAAGAAGGCATAAACAGACATTTTGCCCTTTGCTTTCTTGGGGTCACCTCCAGCCAGGCATCCTGATCGAATGGTTCGTAGTACAGCACGGCTCAGGGCTCCCAGGCTCACTCTAGCTATCTCCACAACAGCTACCTTGATTCTTCTCTTACATTCTGGAGCTCATTCATGGTGTACAAGGCTGCCTCAGTTTTTGGGTTTCACCTGTAAGGGTTTCTACTCTATGTACATGACTTGATAGGTCACTTACTTATGGACATGTAGGTCCTTATAATCTTTTGTTATGTCAATGAGTATGAGTTGAGTCTAGTTCAATTTCTATTATTAGAACTGATGGGCCAAAGGATTTAAAATTTCAAATTGGTAACATATGGTCCAATTGTCCTTCAGTATCTGGTTTCTTTTTTTTTTTTTTTGGTTTTTTGAGACAGGGTTTCTTTGTGTAACAGCTCTGGCTGTCCTGGACTCACTTTGTAGACCAGGCTGGCCTCGAACTCACAGAGATCCGCCTGCCTCTGCCTCCCAAGTGCCGGGATTAAAGGCGTGCGCCACCACCGCCCGGCTCAATATCTGGTTTCTTATTGATGGCTTATGTGCTAAAGGCATCACCAGAAACTGAGGACAGGTGGACAGCAATTAAAAAGCAGGGCAGTCTTCCTGGACAGACTGACTGACTGTGTGTGGAACTCCAATACCATGCATGAGTTCTTAGAAAAGAAGTAAGGCTTGGCTTCATCAGCCTCGGCCACAGAGTCAGCCTGTCCTGTCCCTGGTCTCAGGCTTTTGTCTTATCAAATGGTCTTTCTTACTTACACCTGGCCACTGTGATGCTGCTGACCAGTATGCCCTTGCCACCTCGGACCAATGCTGGCTCTGGCTCCCTAGCCTCTAGAACTATGAGCAAAGGGAAGCCACTATTTTATAGAGCATGGGCCTACAGCAGCCTTTCCTGGACAGCACACAATGGGCAACGAGTCCCCAGTCCTTGCTTTGCTGCAGAGCACCTTCTGTAAAATCAGGTTTATGAGCAACTAAGCTTAAGGCAAACACTGCCAAGTTTTCTTTTCTTTTTATGGCCCTGTATTGGTGACTCCTCTGCCCCACTGTGTACCCCCAGAACACCACACAAGTGTTGAGGTATCTTCATTTCTATATTTTTAGGTTTTTTGAAACAAGGTTTCTTTGTGTAGCTCTGGCTATCCTGAAACTCACTTTGTGGACCAGGCTAGCCTTGAACTCACAGAGATCTGCCTGCCTCTGCTTCTTGAGTGCTAGGATTAAAGGTGTGCACCATCTTGCCAGGGCTGAGGCTTTTTAATGGGCACATCCTGGGGGGTGACATTCTTTCTTTCTTTTCTTTTCTTTTTTTTTTTTTGTTTTTTTGAGACAGGCTTTCTCTATGTAACAGCCCTGGCTGTCCTGAACTCACTTTGTGGACCAGGCTGGCCTCCAACTCAGAGCGATTCACCTGCCTCTCCTCCTGAGTGCTGAGATTAAAGGTGTGCGCCACCATGCCGGGCCAACACACTTTTTCCAAAAGCACATACCGACTGGTGCCACGGCCACAAGACTGTCTGTCAGCTCGCCTCCCTCTGCTGCTGCCTGGAGAACACCTTTCAGATCTCCTTTCCAGAGCATGAGCTGGTGAAAAAGCTCAGGGTGGCCACTTTCCAAGTGACCTTTCCCTGTTTAGAAGAGACAGTGTTTGAAAGCTCTTTTGAGTTTTAGAAAACAAAAGTCACATTGGAAGAGAAGTATATAGTCACTTATTGATCAGGAAGTCACCCACTAGAAGGATTTTTAACATTTTAAATCTTCTCCTTCCACTTTGCTTCGGAGGCAGAGTTTCTGTTCCTGTACTATGACAACAGCTCCCAACTCACCTTCCTGTGTTTGTCCCCATTTTACAGAGGTGTCAGGATTATAGTACAGGTTATGTATATTCTGAGAACTGAACTCAGGTAAGGATTACACCTTTACCTGCTGGGTCTTCCTTCCTTCCTTCCTTCCTTCCTTCCTTCCTTCCTTCCTTCCTTCCTTCCTTCCTTTCTTTCTTTTTTTTTGAGAAAGGGTCTCGGTGTATAGTCTGGCTGTTCTGGAACTTACTCTGTAGACCAGACTGGCCTCAACCTCACAAAGATCTGACTGTCTCTGCCTCCCAAGTGCTGGGATTAAAAGCATGTGCCACCATGCCCGGCTTTTTTAAAAAACAAAGTCTCCTCATAGCTCAAGCTGCCCTAGAGCTCACTGGATGGACATACAAGATGCCTCAACTTTGTGGTGCTCCTGCTTTAGCCTCCAAAGTGTATGATCACTGGAATGAAGCACCGGTCAAAACCAACACATATGAATGGGACTACAGCCCAGGTGACCACTGTCACCGGTAGCCTTCATGTGGGTCACACTAGATAGCGGCTACTGTTTGGAGTTTAATGGATGACCACATAGAGGACACAGGGGTGTAGCCAAGATGACAACATGTTATGATCAGATCAAGCAGCATGGCATGACAATACACATGTTGGCAGCCACACAAAGACACAGGTCAAAATTAGGGAGAGTGAGCACAGAGAGGGCACTGTGGCCTGAGCAGGCCTCACCTTCTGTCTCGATCATCCTGTACAGGGTAGCCCTGTCCGTGAAAAGGCCCAGGTGGAACCTCTCCTCAAGGTCAGCGGACACGTCTGCGTTCAGCTCTGTTAAGTGAAAATGGGAAAGTCAGAGGAAGTGATGACAAAGATGCTGATTTCCGGATGCATGCCCCAACACCTAATTCAGAGCCAAAAAAACCTCACCCCCACTTACTCTACCCAAGAGCCACACTAGTTACAGAAATAGTTTCAAAAAAAAAAAAAAAAAAAAAAAGAAAAAAAAAAAAAAAAGGCCTTTAAAACTCAGCTTGGGCAAAATTCAGTGAGCCAATACCATTTTGTAGTTTGTGATGACAAAGGCTTGAGGGAAAAATATTAAAAGAGAAATCCAAATTCAAAATGTCTTTTAAAATATGAATCCAAATTAACCAGAGTGTCCCAAGAATTCCCTAGAAGCCAGGTGTGCTGGTACACACTTTTAATCTCAGCACTCAGGAGGGAGAGGCAGGAGGATCTCTTAAAAAAATTCCTTAAGATCTTTCACAAAATGATTCAATATTCACTCTCTACCCTTTAAAAGTAGTCAATTATGTCTGTGTGGCACTCAATGATAGAGGACTTGCCTAGCATGTGACAGCCCTGGGTTCCATCCAAAGTATCTACTCCACCTGAGAATGGAAAAACCCTAATTTCCAGCAAGTTTAACTACTACTATTAACCAAAGACACCCTAGGCCGCCTCAAAACTCCAAACACAAGCCACACCCATAAAAGCACAAGAGGGAACAGCAGG
The DNA here is from genome assembly GCA_907164525.1 of Lophiomys imhausi. NCBI lineage: Eukaryota > Metazoa > Chordata > Mammalia > Rodentia > Muridae > Lophiomys > Lophiomys imhausi. Next base: position 9,068,398 of record CAJQZJ010032020.1, read on the forward strand.
GACTCCCTTTCTTCAGCCTTGGTATTGTGTTGTTCTTTTCAACACATCAAATTCAAAACAGAAATACTAAGTTGCTCAAATACCAAAACAATGGGCTGTGAAAAACAAACAAAATCATTTAAAAAATAAACCCTTCATAGTAACTGCAACATTATGGGGCACCTCTAGTGAGAAAAATTTTTTTTTAATCTGAAGACACTGGTAGGGTAGAGTGGAAAGCAGATTTACACCACGATGTGTAAATTGCTGAATGTGGCACAAAGATGGGTGACAGATGAGACACTGGGAGCAGTGACTGCAGGACAGGGTATGGCAGTGGGGCAGGAGGCCAAGGATAAGGAAAGCTAGAGAAGAGTGCAAGCAGTGTTAATCTTAGACATTTGCTAGTTTACTTAACACACAGCACCATTATCAATTGGGCACACGCAGGTGCAAGGAGCAGTGTTTGGCTACCTTTGGCATGTGTTGCAGTTGCTAATACCAAACAGTCTCGATGGAGCTCCTCTTTGGACCTGTGGTCTAAGCTGGTACTCAGAGGGAGCATGGAGCGAGCCTTCCTCTTCTTCAGCAAGGCTTCTGAAATGCAACAACAGCACATGGTACCAAACAACAGATCTGACAGAGCACTGAAGGACCAAAAATGTGGAGAGTGAGGGTGTGGCCTGCAGGAGGGTGGCCCTGAGCAAGTTTCACTCATAGACAACAGCTTTTTTTTTTGGTTTTTTGAGTCAAGGTTTCTCTGTGTAACAGCTCTGGCTGTCCTGGACTCACTTTGTAGACCAGGCTGGCCTCGAAATCACAGAGATCCACCTGCCTCTGCCTCCCAAGTGCCGGGATTAAAGGCGTGCGCCACCACTGCCTGGCCTTAGACAACAGCTTTTACATCACATTGGCTGGTACATGGTCACAAAACATGCAGAACGCTCTTGCTAACATTCACAAGTGGTAGCAACTGTAAGACATTTCAGTGCTCAGCAATGTGAGAGAAAACAAAAGCTGAAATGATCACCAACAGAATAATCAGAGCACCCCCCCACTTACTCACATGCTCTCTTGGGCACAGAAGATTTACTAAAATGTGCTACCAGGCATGGTGTCCCACGCCTTTAATCCCAGCACATAGAAGGCAGAGGCAGGCAGATCTCTGTGAGTTCGAGGCCAGCTCGAGGCCAGCCTGGTCTACAGAGTGAGTTCTAGGATAGCCAGGGCTACACAGAGAAACCCTGTCTTGAAGAACAAAACAAAATAAAACAAAACAAAAATGTGCTGACAGAACACACTGACCTGGCTTCTCTTTAGGTAGCTCCTTTTTCAGTGAGGTGGCTTTGCTACTAATGGTGACTTTTGACTTTTCAAAGCCTAAGGAAATGCCAGTGCAGGAAACAGGTTCTCTACAAACTATATCAAGGGGAAAAAAGAAAAGGTTTGAGATGAGAACAATATAAAAAGGCAGTAGGCATGAGGACTTACAACTATAACGTCAGTATTGTGGATACTGAGACAGGATACCTACAGGTTGGGGCAAGCCTGGGCTACACTGTCAGTTTCAGGACAACCAACTGTTGTTAGAGTAAGTTCCTGTTTCAAACACACTGTAGAGTCTAGTTATTGTTTTAAGAGCAATAACAGGCTCAGCAAGTGGGCCTCACCCTCTTCACACACTGACTGTGATTCAGGAGTGTCTAGGCCTATCAACCTATCACTCAGAACTCTGACATGTGATTTGGAAATTATTATGGCAAGTTACCTGGATCTAGGATCAATCCCAGGACTATGTGGCAAGCATTTTAACCACTGGGCCATTTCACCATCCCCCAAGATAAGAGCATTTTGACAAGCCTAAAGTATATTTATCTACCCAAATTATGGGTCTGCCAGCCACAATCTAGGATGGAGGGCCAAAGACACCACTGCTTTGGTTATCTCGATCCTGCCACGTGGAGATCTCACAGAGTTCGGCATGAGTCAGTTTATATTCTCTGGTATTTAATCATTCATTTGAACAGATGTAAACATAAGATACTTAAGGTATTAGAGAATAAAAGTGTTATTTTATCTATAAACAACCATTTTCTTCAAACATGCACAAGACTACAATATGAGAGCTAGTGACATATGCATTCTATGAGAACCTGACAAAGACAGCTAAACTGGTGGAAGAACTGACCCTCTGTGATGGTTTGAGTAAGAATGGCCCCGTGAGCTCACACAGGTGTGGCCTGTGGAGGAAGTGTGTCACTGGGTGGCTATGAAGTTTCAAAAGCCTTTGCCTTTGGATCAGCATGTAGCTCTCAGCTACTGCTCCAGAGCCATGAGTCCCACCATCCTCCCCACCATAATGACAATGGACTAACCCTCTGAAACTGTAAGCAAGTTCCTCATTAAATGCTTTCTTTATAAGGCTTGCCTCACCTTGGTCATGGCTTCTTGTCACAGCAACAGAACAGTAATTAAAACACCCTTCTTAGCTTTTCTCTGGTAAGAGAAAGTTAAGCATGATCTCAGACTGGATGGGGGAGCTTGCTCGCTCCCATGTAAATAGGGACATTTAAGTTCTTCTGCTTACACAGTGCCCTTTGTCACGATGCCCCATGTCTTACCCTGAACCTGAAGCTGCTGTGCATATTACTGTCTCCACCCCACCATCCACTCCATATCCTGTAATATTTCAAAGAGGTATTTAGGGATTTAACCTTTTTTTTTTTGGTTTTTTTCGAGACAGGGTTTCTCTGAATATCTCTGGCTGTCCTGGACTCGCTTTGTAGACCAGGCTGGCCTCGAACTCACAAAGATCCGCCTGCCTCTGCCTCCCAAGTGCTGGGATTAAAGGCGTGCGCCACCACCGCCCGGCGGGATTTAACCTTTTAAAGAGATAGAGATACAGCAGTGGTTAAGAGCAGGGGCTGCTCTTGCAGAGTTCAGTTCAAAGCACCCAGATGGCAGCTAACAGCTGCCTATAATTCCAGTTCTAGGGGACCCATGGTCTCTTCTGGTCTCCATAGGCACTGTACTCTTGTGATAAACAGGCAAAGATGCAGGGAAAACACTCACAAAGATGAAGCAAAAATAAATCTTAAGGGCTGGAGACATGGCTCAGCAGTTAAGAGCACTGGCAGCTCTTCCAAAGGACTCAGGTTCAAATCCCAGCACCCACATGGCAATTTGAAACTGTCTGTAAAGGCTGGGTGTGTGGTGGCACATGCTTTTAATCCCAGCACTAGGGAGGCAGAAGTAGGCAGATGTCTGTGAGTTCAAAGCCAGCCTGGTATACAGAGTGAGTGAGTCCAGGACAGCCAGAGTGAGTCCAGAGAAACCCTAGCTCAAAAAACAAAAACAAACAAACAAGTCTTCAAAATGGAAACAAAACATATCCCTCTTAAAAAGTTTGCAAAGGCTCACTTGAGACAGAAGCTACACACTAAGGAAGGACTTGGTACATCAAGACAAAGACAACAGTGAGCCCATGTTACAGAAGCACCTACCTACTGGAGAGGGCGGAAGCTCTGGCTCCTGGGCTTCCTCCTCCCCATCCTGGTCCGACACACCATTCTCAACAGGGCCTGAGTTCTCCCTCGTGCTCTCATCTTCATTGCCAATGGATGAATCCTGCTTTACAGGCAGTCGCAAGGTGGGTTTTTTTCTTTTTTTTAAGCTTTGGCTTAGGTTGGGAGAGCCGTTTTTTCTCAAGTTCAATACATTTTTTCCCTACAAAGACCACAATAAAAACAAGAATAAACTAAAATACACTGTTAGTCAGAAGCACCTAGTGAAATCATCCAGAACCATATACCACTCTTCAGACAGCCTTACACACCATCCTTCCTTATGATTTCACAGCTACATCCTCCATCAGAGGCCAAATCCTCTTGGGGTTCATTAATTCGACTCCTGTCTGCCCACTCTTCAAGGGATGCAGACATTTTCAACTGGCCACGGAGGAGAGAATGCTCCTCTAGGGCACCTGACAGTTCATGCTTTTTGTTGTTGTTTTTTTGAGACAGGGCTTCTGTGTTAATAACCCTGCTGTCCTGGACTTACTTTGTAGACAAGGCTGGCCTCGAACTCACAGAAATCCACCTGCCCCTGCCTCCCAAGTGCTGGAATTAAGGGCATATGGCACCACAACCAGCTCCGTACATGCTTTTTATCTGTCCTTTAGGTTATTTTAATCATGTGATAAGAGCGTGTCCATTACCATACTTTAGGACTCCTTAGTTTCAGCACAGCTTCTTGACTGGGATTGTCACTATCCCACCAAGTGGGCGCCTGTGACTTCCCTGGCTGGAATGCACTGCTGAACAGAACTGGTTCTCAAGACAGGCCTATCAGCTCCACAAATACCAGAGTTCCTGTGATTCAGGAACCTGAAGAGTACGCTTCCCACACACCTGGCACTTACTAGTTTGCAGCATTTCTTCCTTAAAGGCTTTATCATTTGCTGAGTCACTTTACCATCTTCTCAAATTTCAACTGCTTTTGACAGACTCATAGTAGTGAGCCCAGTGCTCCCACTACAGACCAGACATGCAGTGTCTGTCCCCTTGACCTGAGTAAGACCCCCAACTGCCTTGTGTATGCCCTGGCTCCTGGATCCCAGCTCCTGCTGATCTGTCATCAATGTGAGTGTCACCTGCTGTAGGTTTTCACAGTCCCCTGTGCCTGGCTGCTTCTGTTCAGTGTGGCTTGTAAGAAACTCATCAATCTTGCTGCATTTATCAGTGGCTGCTCTTTATTTCTGTTCTGGAGGTAGACTAGGTCTTGCGTATACGCCATGCTCTGTACCTCCAGCCTCTAACTTCTTATGGCTATGCACACTTCCTTTGGAAGGAAACACTCATATACTCATTAGCATTTGAGCTGTGTCCAGTTTCTGACCACAGACAAAGCTAATCCCAGTATTCTTTTTATAAGACTGTAAGGGGATAGGAAATGTTTGTGGTATATATCTCCATCTCCTGTTTCTAGTTGTTTACGGTAGGGAGACATGTCAGGCACCAGTTAAACTTTGGCAGTTGTAAATGCAATCCCCCTGTTTTTTTTTTTAATTAAAAACATATATTTAATTTATAAAATTTACATTTTTATAAATTTTAAAAATTTACATGTAAACTATAAACATAACATTTATATGATTGTGTGTCTGACAGAGAGAGACAAAGAGAAAGAGAGAAAGAGAGAGACCTATCCATCAGAGAACAGCGTGTGGGACTTGGTTCTTTCCTTCTACTATGTGGGTCCTAGGGATCACACTCAGGTTGTCAGGCTTAGCAGTAAGTACTTTTGCGCAATGTCGCATAACAGAGATTGAAACATTCCATCCTGCAAGGAAGCTCTTTAAGCAAGAAGCAAACAACTCAAAAAGCTTCAGGAAATCTCTGAAACTGGCAGGAGTCACTAGGTCCCACCCCCATCCGAGTAAACAATAAAAGTTGAGAGTCCCCCCCAGGCTTTGAACTCACAGAGATCCACCTGTGTCTGCCTCTAGTGCTAGGATTAAAGGTATGCATGGTATCCCTGGCTGTCCTGGATTCACTTTGTAGACCAGGTTGTCCTTGAACTCACAAAGATCTGCCTGCCTCTGCCTCCTGAGTGCAGGGATTAAAGGCCTGGGCCACCATGCCCTTCAAGTGCACCCTTTCTTTCTGGCATAAGATGTTGTAGATTCTGTCATTTCCTAATGCCATCCTAGTGAAGAATGAGGCCTGACAGCCCTGATAAGAGCACAGCCACACTTGTGATAATTGGCAGGGCTATCTTTGGCCCTGAGACTGCAAACCCACCCTACTGATGCTGGTCAGGTCAGAGAAACAACTACTAAGGCAGAGAGAAAAGGAATCAGAAAAAGTGTGTGGGGTGACCAACCTTGAGGAGGCCGGGAATGACCCTGCATGGAGGTCAGCCACCTGTACACACAGAAGTCATCTGCACCTGAGTAGATACATTCTGGATCCACTGGAGACCACGCCACACACAGCAGCCGACCTTGGTGTCCTCGGAAATTGAACAAAGGCTCTTCCCGGAGGGCATCCCATACCTAGAACCAACAGTAGGACAGAATAGACAATTGTTGGTTATTTTTTTGTTCTGGGATATAAATTTCTCAGTTAAAAATAAACTCATGACCGGCTTTTCTCATGTGATCTGCAATGTATCTAAGGCATTCATGTGATAACACTCTCTCACAGAGGAGGAGCAGGTGGCAGAGGCATTCCTATGGAGATGATCCACTTGTGCTCTATGGACCACACTGTCTCAAGCCAGAACTGTGTTGATATTTGTCCTTCAGAGCTGTCATGGAGGCCCACATGTACAATCTCACAATGCATGCACACGCACACACAAAATAAATGTAACTAAGAAAACCAAACCGGGCTGGGGAGATGGCTCAGTGGTCAAGAGCACTGGCTGCTCTTCCAAAGGACCTGGGTTCAAATCCAAGCCACACACATGGCAGTTCACAGCTGTCTGTAATTGCCGGACGTGGTGGCGCACGCCTTTAATCTCAGCACTTGAGAGGCACAGGCAGGTGAATCTCTATGAGTTCAAGGACAGCCTGGTCTATACAGAAAAACCCTGTCTCAAAAAACAAAACAAAACAAGAAGGAAAGAAAACCAAACCAGTCAGGCCATGGTGGCACTTTTAATCCCAGTACTCTCAGGAGGCAAATGTACATTAATCTGAGTTCAAGCCAGCCTGGTCTACAGAGTGAGTTCCAGGACAGCAAAGGTACACAGAGAAACCCTGTCTTGAAAAACAACAACAACAACAAAAACAAACAAACAAAAAAACCCAATACTAAAAAGAGTTGGACACCCTGCCTTGCTCAGCAAGACCCTGTAGTAAAAAGCCCAAACAAAAAAGGTGTTCACAGTTAGCTAAAGTCTTTATGTTGGCTTGGTTGAAAGAGACTTTTCGGGCCACTTGGGTCTACCACATTGAGAGTAATCAGCACTCACCAACTGACTACAGGTCAAAATGACCTAAGGCCTATGATGAAACTATAGTGTTTTCCAGCTCAGAAAGTTTTTCTGTAGACGACAGAGGGGAATGAAAACCACCCACAACAGAGAGGGAAGAGGAGAAGGTTTAAGTTAGAGAAAGTCAGACTACACAGTGAAGGACCCTGCCTCAGGGACACACCCACAGTACCTGAGCTGTGCCATCGTAGCAGGCAGATACCAGCCTTCCATCATGATGTGGGCTCCATGCCAGACTGGTAACCTTGGCTGTGTGCCCCGAGAGGGTCCGGTAGGGCTCTGTGATGGTTACTGGAGACTCAGAATTGCTCTCTAAAGGGCAAGGGGAAGAAGTCACAATATGGCAAGAAAGAAGCAAGGATTTATGAGTTCTTGGTGATTAAGAATGAAGCTCACGGGCTGGAGAGATGGCTCAGCGGTTAAGAGCACTGACTGCTCTACCAGAGGTCCTGAGTTCAATTCCCAGCAACCACATGGTGGCTCACAACCATCTACAGTGTGATCTGATGCCCTCTTCTGGTTGCAGATGTTCATGCAGATAAAGCATCCATACATAAAATAAATAAATAAATCTTTAAAAAAAAAAAAAAAAGCCGGGCGGTGGTGGCGCACGCCTTTAATCCCAGCACTTGGGAGGCAGAGGCAGGCGGATCTCTGTGAGTTCGAGGCCAGCCTGGTCTACAAAGCGAGTCCAGGACAGCCAGAGATATTCAGAGAAACCCTGTCTCAAAAAAACCAAAAAAAAAAAAAAAAAAAAAAAAAAAAGAATGAGGCTCACTAGATTTAAGAGCCAGAAGATCAGGGAATTTGCTGTGAGACTGTGTCTCTTCTAACCAATATGGCTGCCCAAACATGACTGGAACAAAGATGACACCACTAGACACGGTAATGTAAAAGGGAAAAGGCTTGAATGTACAAGGGGAAAGGTTCATGAGGCCAACACAACAAAGAACTACAGGCTACTAAGAAATACTGAGAGAGGAAGAAATAGTCTTCCCCAGGGAAGAACCCATCAATTTGTTATTCAACACCAATTTGTCAGCCCTGAATATATAAACATATGAACAACATTATATGACTAGGCAGGTTACATTTACATATTTAGGAATATATATGTGCAACAATAATTAAAGAACAAAAGAGCCCAAGAATTTGAAATAGAGTAAAGGAGGTACACAGAAGGTTTAGAGAGAGGAAAGGAGGAGGAAATTATAACTTATTATAAGCTCAAAATTATTAAAAATTATTTTAAAAAATAAATGTAGCTCACTGACAGGGCATTGAGAGGCAGGTTACCATAGGAAGTGTTAGATAAAGGCCACCACCACAAGAGCAATGCCTTCTGTAGTATTTGCACTCAGTATTCCCGGTAGTAACAGATCATCTGAAGCTACTCACGAGAAAATAACAGATAAAACCAAACTGTAGGAAATGTGACCAATAACTGCTCTGTGTTTCCATTCACTATCAATTCCTTTACCTGAAGAAATCCAACATTTTTTGGTAATGTGGTCTGTTCTGCTGGTGACAAATTCCCTCATCTTCCAATCTGTGAAGTCTCTCATTTCATCGACATTTTAAAGAATCTTCCTCTAGGACCCCAGAATATAGTTGGACATGAAAGTGTAAGGTGCAGCCCAGTGTTCGGGAGGCACAGGAAGGAAGACAGTGTTTAAGGTCGTCCTTGTCTACATGAGGCCAGCCTGGGCAACATGAGACCCTGTCTAAAACCCTGTGTCACCCCGCACAGAAGTCAGCATTACCTAGGGCAGGCCTCAAGCTGTGCACATACATGCACAGAAGTCAGCATTACCTAGGACCCCCCT
>CAJQZJ010032020.1:9077211-9110443 GCA_907164525.1 Lophiomys imhausi
CCCCTCAGGCTGTGCACATACATGCACAGAAGTCAGCATTACCTAGGGCAGCCCTCAGGCTGTGCACATCCATGCACAGAAGTCAGTGTTACCTAGGATCCCCCTCAGGCTGTGCACGTAGATGACTGCATTGTTGGAGCCAGAAGCAAGGAGGCAGCTCAGCTCTGGATGGCTGCCGTGCTCATGGTGCCAGACTGTGGCGTTCACAAGCTTGTGGTGCTGCTGGATGGTACACAGCAGTCTCAAGTTGGGGACTTGGAATATTTCTATTGATCTGTAACAAGACACAGCAGGATGAGAACCATGGCTGATCAAGTTACATTTTGTGCTACAAGCCCTCCCCTGTCTTTCTCCGTTCAGGCAAGTGAGGTAAAAAGCACTCTATCCCTGGCACAGGTCCTTCTCTCAGAAGGAACCAGGAACTAGCTGAGGGTGGGGATGTGGTGAGAGAATTAGGAACGAATGTCTGAAAAAGGATTATGACTATAGTGAAGAACAGACAAAAAACAGTGAGACTCCAATAGCCAATGGTGTAGTCAGACACTGTCATTGAGCTGTAAAGACTTGAAAAATTCAGTCTTCCCAAAGAAGTAGAGTCCAGAGCAGCTGAGGGTATCCACAGTGAATCCTAACACAGAAGATAGTGGGGCTCACACTGGGCACTGCAGAAATGCACTACCACTGGGCCAGCCAGGGAATTCTGCAGTCATAGAGCTTCCGTAAGGGACACACTCACCCATCTTCATTGCCAAGAGCCATGACTTTGCCATCTCCTTTCCAGCTGATCTCGGTGTGAACAGGCAGCTTGTACTAGAAAGAAGAGCAAGTCAGGCATGGGCATAAGCCTTTTCTTTCTACCCTTCATCTCACAAAGCAATGACATCATGAGGACAAAGACAATCCCTGGGGTTAAAACATGCTTTAATTATGAAGAGCAGTTTTCTAGACCAACATCACCATCAGCCCAGCAGTTACTGAAAACAAGTACTCTGATTACAGTTTAAGTGGAACAGAAAAGCCAGTAAGTACTGTCTGTAGTCTTCAACATTAGAGAAAAAAGCTAACCAAAGGATCCCTTCTTCTTTGATGGTCCCCCAGCAAAGGACACACTTCCCCGTATCTTCCCATGCTCACAAGCAGATCAGCTGTTCCTCAATGTCCTGTCAGGACCTTTCCCGCTTGCTTGATTTTTCTTAAAATTATTTTTATTATGTTTGTGTGTAAGCTGTTCATGAGCGCGCGCGCGCGTGTGTAAAGTGGGAGCAGATCCTCTCCTTCTTGTCAGGAGTGGTGGCATTTTCACCTGCTGAGTCATCTCAATGCCCCATGACGTACTTCTTTACTGTTTTTTTTTTTTTTTGGTCTACTCCATACATGCCCACAGCTTCTTCAAAACCATTTATGTAAAGAGATTCCAAATTTATATTTCTTTTTTTTTTTTTTGTTTTTCGAGACAGGGTTTCTCTGAATATCTCTGGCTGTCCTGGACTCGCTTTGTAGACCAGGCTGGCCTCGAACTCACAAAGATCCGCCTGCCTCTGCCTCCCAAGTGCTGGGATTAAAGGCGTGCGCCACCACCGCCCGGCTCCAAATTTATATTTCTTGTGCAGAATGTTCAATTGAACTCTGATACAGAAATTCAGCTGTCACTCAACTAAAATCTTGTCAGGACAGGAATTTTGTTCATTACCAGATGTTAACATACAAACAACATTGAAGAATATGAACGAAAACAATCAAGTATGATTTATGATTATGTTACCCTGTAGGAACCACACAAAAAAATGAGAAGCAGCAATTAAAACTGCTCATTTGCAAGTGGGTGTGGTGGCGCACGCCTTTAGTTCCAGCACTAAAGGGGAGGCAGAGGCAGGTGGATCTCTGTGAGTTCAAGGCCAGCCTGGTCTACAGAGTGAGTTCAAGGACAGCCAGAACTGTTACAAAGAAACCCTGTCTTGAAAAACCTAAAAGCAAAGCACCCCCCCAAAACTTGCTCATCTGCAAGGGAAAAGAAATCTCAACATTTATGATTTGACTTAAGGACCGCTGTAGAAGCCAGGCATTGTGGTGCATACCTGTAATCCTAGCACCAGGGAGGTAGAGGCAGGAACCAAGCTCAAGGCCAACCTAAGCTAAGCTGTGTCTCAAAAACAAAACAAAAAAAAAAAAAAAGAAAGAAAAAAGTAGTCAACACAGCGTTAAAGCAAATGTGATTCAATGTGAGCTCTAGGCAAAAGACCCAACAGAATTTTCTGTATTGTTGTGTGTTTGGGACTGAGTGCATGTACAACCCTGTAACCCAGCACGTGGGAGGCTGAGGGAGGAGGATGAGGAACCTGAAGCCAGTCTGGGCTGATGGGAAGTCACCACATCAAAAAGAGAGACCCAATGGGGTTTGAGCACCACCACTTGCAGTCACTGTCCGCAAGGCACTCTAGTTGAAAGGGGTAGCTTTAAAAGGACCAGATTTTTACTCCCAGCACTTGTGAAGCAAAGGCAAGTGGATCTCTGAATTTGAGGCCAGGCTGGTCTGTCTACATAATGAGTTCCAGGCCACACAGGACTACATATGGTGAATACTGTCTCAAAAAGAAACATTCAAAAACAAAACAAAAAGGATGCTTTACAGTCAAGATATAGGAATTTTTTTCTACCATTACCACTGCAATTAAGCCTCTCCTACCCCCACTTAGTTCTCTGCTTTACTCAATGATAAAGACCTCTAAGGTGTAGCAGGCAACTCACAAATTCACCAACAGCTTTATCAGCTAACTGAGAAGTCTGGCTAAGCATGATGGACATCTTTACAAATGGCCTTGAGTACATAAGGCAGAAACATAAAGGAAACTAAGTGGACGGAAGCCCACTGGCACTTACTCTAATGGAATTGGTGTCCCTCACAAGCTTGTTGATGTCAAAAGCCTCGCCACTGAGCTTCCAGGGGTTGTGCTGCAGCACGATGCCTTCCCCTCCACAGCTGTACAAGGTGAGGGAAGGCCTGTCTCCTTCTCCTCCTACGAAAGAAAAACTCTTTGAGTTTCTCACTTCACCAGTGTAGCTGCTTCCACAGTTACATCATTAGCATGGGGCATCACAGTTAACATGAAGAAGTGATCTAGCATGTTGAGATAAAGCCATCCTCCTATGGATGTGGACAGAAGGTACTGTTAACTTCTGGATCTCACTGTAAAAAGAGCAGTGACAGTGAAGATGTGTGATCAGGGAAAACTTTACAGTCCCAAATAAAAGCTTGTGACATTGTAGTTTTTCTTCCAGAAATGAGATTCTTACTGTTTGTGCCCAGAATTCAGGACTTCCCATGGCCAAGGTGCAGTCTCAGGACACAGCCCTTGGTTGCAGAGCTATCCTTCTGTTTGCACGGCAAGTCTCTGCTCTCTACATAAAGCTAGTGCTACAGAATCCAGACACTTTATCACAGTAAGAAAGAGTGTGGAAACTTCTGACTTTTAAAAGATATTGAGAGAGACATATTACTTTAGGGAAAGAAGCAGTGGCCAGGGTGGGAAAGTGAGGAGGGGCAGGGCTCCAGTAGAGAAAAATACAGACTTCAGCAATCAAAGACCAGCACCACCAGGTATGCTGGCACATGCCTTTAACTCCAGCACTCGGGAGGCAGAGGCAGGTGGATCTCTGTGAGCCAGCCTGGTCTACAGAGTAAATAAAGGACAGTCATGGATACACAGAGAAACCCTGTCTTGCAAAACCAAAACAAAAAAATATATAAATAAACAAACCCCCAAACCCCCACAGCACCCAGCCTGAGGTTACTCCACACAGTGGAAGTCCCAGTTCAAAGAAAAGAACAATGCTGCAGAGTTGGGGAAGTCAGAAGTAAAGGCTTTCCTTTAGTCATCATGACCACCCACCTCTGCTGCTCTCACAGAAAACATACACACAACCCTGCTTGCACTAGAACATTTATGACCTCAGTTTTCAGAATTAAAACTCTAGAATTAAAGTGGAAGAACACACTCATGTGTGTCAATACACTGAAACACTTACCAAGTGACATGGGGGGGGACTGGTGGCCCCCAAGCCAATCTGTACACAGTCTTCTTGTGATACGTGCTTGAAATCTGTGGAGGTCTGTGGAGGGGGAAATAGGATGATCTGAAGAGAGAGGCACACTAGAAAACAGACCATCTTTCTCTAAAAGGTCTTCCTATACATGTGGTTGTTAGTATTAGAGAAAAACAAATTAACTTTGCCCTAAATAGTTGGTAGTTAAAAACAAGCACTTACCTTACCATGTAATAATACTCACTACCAAAACAAGTCCTGAGTGTACTGACTACCCAGCAGGCCAGCTAAGATCATTTTCTCTTTAGTCTCTCTAAAGAGCCCATAACAACATTTCTGTAGCTACGAAGGGGTGGGTAATGAGGCTGTGACAACACCATTACCCAACCTGAGGCTAAAGATGAGAGCCCCCACTCCCCAAGACAAGGTCTCACTATGTAGATCTGGATACCCTTAAACTCATAGAGATCCATCTGCCTCTGTCTCCTGAATGCTGGGATTAGAGGTATGCACCAACAAACCAAACTAGTTAGCATCACATTCTTACACTGCAATAAAACATGAAGGTAGGCAGTAACTAAGGGCATCAAGAAAGCTTGACTTCTTGGAAAAAGACAGCCACTGTTATGATTTTTAGTGTTGATCATAGTCTAGGTATGAACTTAGAACTCGAGAACCTGTGCCTGAAGGAGCTATGCTACAGACTGAAGTATCAGACACATGTAGAGCACTCTGAGAGACAGTACAAATTTCTGAGAGACAGCAACAAAATCTTGACCACCTAACAGTGACATCTGTCCTACCACATGGCTTAACTACCACTGGGATGACTACTCAGCCTCTGGGGTGATTTAGTGCTACTTAAACCAACAGTTTTGTTTACTTGCATATCCCTTTGAAATAGCTTTTAAGCCAGAAAGGAGAAATAGTCAAGCGGACGTAGATTCTACACAAATACTTAAGGTACTGTGTAGAAACCTACGGAGTCGACTTGGATGAGTAGGATTTACAAGGCCTTATGGTAGTCTGAATGGAGTGGTCCCGTAGGCTACTATGTTTGAATTCTTGGTCCCATTTATGGAACTATTTAGGAAGGTGTGGCCTTTCTGAAGGTGTGTCACTGGGGGGCAGGCTTTGAAATTTCAAAGGCGGGCACCATTCCCAGTTAGATCACTCTGCCTCATGCTTGTGGATCAAGACGCAAGCTCTCAGCTACTGCTCCAGCACCATGCCTGCCTGCTGCCATGCTGGTCATGAACTCACCCCCTGGAACTGTAAACCCCAAATTAAACTTTTTTTTTTTTAATAAGTTGCCTTGGTTATGGTGTCTTATCACAGCAGTAGAAAAGTAACTACGATTTCTAGCACAGCAAAGAAAAGAGACAAGACAGAGAGAGGGTAAGGTAGAGGAAGAGAGGACATGCAGAGAGGGTAACTATGAGTAGAAATGATTCTCATATCATCTTTTATAAAGAGACAGTGAGCAGGTCAGGCTTTGCAGCCATGTGGTCTGCCAATCACTACCAGCCAACTCTTTCCCTAGCCCTGCAATTGATTCACACGAGACATCAAGAATCACAGATAAAACAGAAAAGGTACATGTGTGTTTCTATACTACTCTTTCAGCTTCGTGTGTATCTGGAAACTTTTGTACAAAAAAGTCATTGGTTTATCTTGGTGGTTTTTTTTTCTTTTTTAGGTTTTTCAAGACAGGTTTTCTCTGTGTAGCAGCCCTGGCTATCCTGGAACTCACTGTGTAGACTAGGCAGGCCTTAAACTCACAGAGGTTCACCTACCTCTGCTTCCTGAGTGCTGGGACTAAAGGCGTGCGCCACCATGCCCAGCTATTTTGGTGTTTCTTAAATAGCAGACAGGCTACATTGTCATCACCTGAAAAACTACTTATTTTTCTTTCTTTCTTCTTATTAAGACAGTCTTTTGTGTAGACAAGGCTGGCCTATAACACTGATCTTTCTGCCTTGGATAGTAAACCCAGGACTTCATGCATGCTAGTCAAGTTCTCTATCACTGAGCTATATCCTCAACAAAAAAAAAAAAACCAAAAACCAGTTTTTGAAGAAATTTCCGAATTCTGAACCTCAGTATCAGGGCTAAGATTTTACTCTCCAGCAGCTTTTTTGTGTGCCAGGTTTAGAACTCCAAATTGAATCTCACACACAATGAGCTCACTAAGCTGAAGAAGTGTCACCACACTTACTTGTTGGAGCAGGTGTCATATAATCCCACTTTCCCGTCGTCAGTCCCGAAGGCTAAGCAGCCTTCCTTATTTGGGTGCCAGCAAAGCTACAAGAGAAGGTTCAGATGATAGTGAGTTTAGTGCACACAAGGAGTCTAGATGCAGTCCTGACTGGCTCATGGGAAACTGTCCTGCTCTTCATTTAATTCTCATTGCTTTATAAAAAGAAGGGTTAAAACAAGCTTACGGCCCAGTAATGGCTCAGCAGGTAACAGCACTTGTCCCCAAGCCTCCACCACCTGAGTTCAACCTCTTAAGACCATCACGATGGAAGAAGAACTGACTCCAAAGTGAGAATCACTGCATTCACTGTTCAGCACAACCCAGGCTAATCACACCTCAAACATTTAAGTGATATGCACAGCACTCTGAACATTTAGAGAACTTTGACAATGAGAAGTTCATGCATGCTATCACAGATCCGTTTAAACAAACATCCTTTGATTTCCAACAAAATTCACACAAATGAACAATGTCAAAAAAGAATTTGAAAAAAAATCTCTGAGAAGTCCCCTTACCGCCGTAACCTTGGACTTGACTCCCTGCCAGAAGTTCTTCACATCGTAATTGTTCTTTATGGAGAGTGTATTCCACACCCGGATCATGCCATCTCCAACACCGATGGCAAGGCAGCCCACAGCCACAGGAGAAAAGGCCAGGCTGTAGGCAAAACCTCCAAGAGAAGGCAACGTCCAACAGCACTCCAGGGTGGCCATGTCCCAACATTTTACCTAAGAAGAATAAAGGTCAGAAAAAGCACAAGCATGGGGTTAGGCATTAAATATTTTTTTCTTTTCTTTTTTTCTGAGACAAGGTTTCTCTGTGTAGCCCTGGCTTTCCTGGAACTCACTTTGTAGACCAGGTTGTCCTCAAACTCAGAGATTCCTCTGCCTCTACCTCTTAAGTGCTGGGATTAAAGGCATTTGACACCAATGCCCAGTCAGAATTAAGTATTTCAAGTGGGATTTAATTTAGTTTAATTCTTCCACAGGGAACTGGAAGAAGTTTCTCTTAGAGGAAAGAAATCTGAACTGTATCACAAAGCTCAAAGAGATCTAGGAGCACACTCATTCCCAGGAATGCCTAGTGAATTCAGCACCCTGCTATTCAGACAGCAATGGAGAATGAAGGTTTGTCACCTAGCCAGGTCACAGCCCTGTTAACCACCTCTCACAACTCTGAGAAGATGTGCATGACCTCCACAAGGAATATCAAGAGCTGCTGCCTAAAAGCCACACACTTCACGCCCAGGGGAGTGCAGGAGAAAAATGAAACCTAACTCAGGGATTAGGGTCACAGCTCAGAATTAGAGCACCTGCTTAGCTTGAAGCCATGGCTCTGATCCCCAGTGCCACATAAAACAGGCATGGTGGCTCACATCTGTAACTTCAGCAAGTAGAAGGCAAAGGCAAAAGGGTCAGAAGTTCAATGTAATGGGGAATTCAAAACCAGACTAGGCTGGAGTCCTAACACCAAAAGTGTCTCTAGCAGCTTCTCACAGCCCTGTTAAATCCAGCATACTCCTAGAGACTCTGAACTGAGGGCAGAAGTGCACATGAGGACAGACACCCTTCCAGCTGCTCCTGTGATCCATCACTTCTCCGAACAAAGGCAGAAACCAGTTCTTACATCTCTGTCCATGGATGTGGACAGTAGCAGCTGCTTGCCATCCTCTGTCTTCAGAGGACACAAGTTGAAGACGATTCTGGAGTGATTCTGCCCTTCTGCTGAGGTGCTGAAGAGCGTGTACTTCCGTCTCCAGGACTGTGTGAGGTCCCACAGCAGCAATTCGCCTCTGAAAGAACAAGAACATGCCTCTCACCAGCTAGCCAGACTATGGCAGTCTAGCCAGGTCTGGAACCTCTGTGGTATAAGATTGTGTTAAATGTTCCCTTGGTAACTTAAAGTCCCAAAGATTAGTGTGGTCAAGAGAAATTAAATCCTCTTCTCAGCTCAAGAGGCTCATTAACAGGAAGCAGAATAGCATACACTGTTTTCAAAAGGAGAATGGAATCTGTCATGGGGAATGCTCTTTCAGAACTAACAGTGGGCTGATCAGTTTCTGACAGAACTTACAATCAGCTTAAACTGTCCCAAATGCTGGGCCTGCAGCATACTCCCTTCCTTGGTGGCCACACTTTGTGTTTTACAAATTTATTGTACACTCAAATAAAACTGTCTTTTGGTTGTTTTTTTGGGGGGAAGGAGGCCAGGTGGTGGTGGCACACACCTTTAATCTCAACTAATCCCAGCACTTGGGACACAGAGGCAGATGGATCTCTGAGTTGGAGGACAGCCTGACCGACAAAGAGTTTCAGGACAGCCAGGGCTACACAGAGAAACTGTCTCGAAAACTCAAACAACAACAAAAAAAACAACAACCAAAACTTTTTGAGGTAGGTATTGTGGTGTGCAACTTTCTGAACTTGGTTATTGGGAAGGTAGAGGCAGGAGGATCACAAGTTCCAGGACATCTCTACTACAAAACAAGACACTCCCCCTACCCCCCCCTAGCAAATGAAACCAGCTGTGGTGGCACACACCCTTGATATCAGCACTTGGGAGGCAGAGGTAGGTAGATCTCTGTTACTTTGAGGCCAGCCTGGTCTATATAGAGTTCCAGAATAGTCACAGCTACATAGTGAGACCCCTTTCCAACAAACAAACATTAACAACAAAAAAATAAACAAAAGAACTGGTGATGTGGCTTGGTGGGTAAAGCACTTGCCTCCAAGCCTGACCTGAGTCCTATCTCTGGAATCCACATGATAGAAAGAGAAACAACTTCTAAAAGCTGTTCCCTCAACTGCACACACATACCATGGCATGTTTCTGCAAACACATACAACAAACAAACAAACAGATAAACCTTTATTCACACCACCTTTCCTTTTATCTACAGGAAAGGAAGGGAAGGGAAGGACACTTGTGTGCTTTTATTCTTGGAACTTCAACGTATAGGACTATCTTTTAAAAAATGTATTTTAGCCGGGCGGTGGTGGCGCACGCCTTTAATCCCAGCACTTGGGAGGCAGAGGCAGGCGGATCTTTGTGAGTTCGAGGCCAGCCTGGTCTACAAAGTGAGTCCAGGACAGCCAAGGATACACAGAGAAACCCTGTCTCGAAAAACCAAAAAAAAAAAAAAAAATGTATTTTAGCTTGACGTGGTGGAGCATGCCTTTAATCCTAGCACTTGGGAGGCAAAGGCAGGTGGATCTCTGTGAGTTCATGGCCAGCCTGGTCTACAAAGTGAGTCCAGGACAGCCAGGGCTTGTTAAACAGAGAAACCCTGTCTCAAAAAAAAAAAAATTTCTTTAAGGGGTTGGAGAGATGATTTAGTGGTTATGAACACTGGTTGTTCTTCCAAAGGATACAGGTTCAATTCCCAGTGCCCACAATACAACTAACAACTGTCTGTAACTTCAGTTCCAGGGGATCTGGCCCACTCACAAAGACATACATGCAGACAAAACACCATGCACATAAAAATAAATAAATCTTCAAAAAAAAGTTTTTGAGATAGAGTCAGGCTGGTCTGGAACTCACTATGTAGCCCAAGCTAGTGTTAAGATCCGCCTACTGGAGGCTAGAGAGATGGCTCTTCTTCCATAAGACCCAGATTCAATTACCAGCACCCACATGGTAGCTCACAATTGTCTGTAATTCCAGTTCCAGGGAATTCAATGCCCTTGGATACTATGCAAGCAAAGCCCCAATGTATATAAAAATAAATTTAACTTAAAGAAAAAAAAATCCTCCTACCTTAGCCTCCAAAGGGCTGGTTATTTCAGGGACAGGCTACCATATCCATTTGTAATGGGAGTTTAGTTTTCTGTAGTGAATTAATAAGGACTTTTAGGGTACATATTGGCCTGGCATATGGCAGTGTATGGTCTTGGGAAAACAGATGTGATTGGTAATGCCCAGGAAACTGAGAGAAAGGGCTTTTGGATGCTGCATCTCTTCAAAAGACATTGGAAAGCCAAAGCTGAGGCTCTGAGGGAGGTGGAGAACAGTGCCCAGTGGAGGGGCTGGCCAAGGGCCACCAGTTACCTGGAGAGAGCCTCTCCCCCAGACCACGAAAAAAACATGAGAACCATGCACTATTTAAGCACAAGAGGTGAGGGAGCCCCAGGAGAGACAACAAAGGACAAAGCAACATTTGCCATCTGCCAGCCCTTAGGCCACACCAGCCCTGAAGCAATAAGAATCAGCTGGCAGAAGGCTAGCAGAAAAAGGGTGGCATAGAACCTGCTGAGAGAAAGTTTGTAAAATCCAGGCACTAAAGACATCCACCCAGGGGCCCAAGAGCTGAGAGCAAGTGAAGGAGGCTCAAGGAAGAAACAGGAATTCTGAGGCTGAAGGCAGCCAAAGACCTTGAAAACAGCCAAGAAGGTAACCACTGTCACGTGAGAGTGTGACACAGGTCCAGACAGGTGAATTAGCCCCGAAAGACCTGGAAGCCAAAGACTAAGATGCATGGTGCAGTAGCTGCCCTGAGGGGTTCAGCTAATTCAGAAGGCAGCCTGAGGTGTCCTTGGTCGTTCTCAGCTGACTGAAGCCAGTCCCAGGCTGAGCAGTTGAAGCAGGCTGGCAGTACTGGCCAGTGAGCAATGCTAGGCCTTGACCCTGAGGAGAAAGCCTCAAACTTAAGCTGAAACAGGACTGCGGTGACTGTGACAGAGCCAGCCTGCTGAGGGACTGTTGTTGAGGTGAGCCAGCAGACAGAAAACAGCAAACCACGTTGCCCTCACTAGAGACCTGTGCTAGAGAATCTTTTTTTTTTTTTTTGGTTTTTCGAGACAGAGTTTCTCTGTATAACAGCTCTGGCTATCCTGGACTCGCTTTTGTAGACCAGGCTGGCCTCGAACTCACAGAGATCCGCCTGCCTCTGCCTCCCAAGTGCTGGGATTAAAGGCGTGCGCCACCACCGCCCGGCTTGAGAATCTTAATAGGCTTTTAAAAAGGTTAAAGTAGAGCCGGGCAGTGGTGGCGCACGCCTTTAATCCCAACACTTGGGAGGCAGAGGCAGGCGGATCTCTGCGAGTTCGAGGCCAGCCTGGTCTACAAATTGAGTCCAGGACAGCCAGGGCTATACAGAGAAACCCTGTCTCGAAAAACCAAAAAAAAAAAAAAGTTTAAAAAAGGGTTAAAGTAGGATTGCTTAAGTGTTATAGGTATTAGGTGCTTATAGATTATAGGTATTAACACAGTTTTTTTTTTTTTTTTTGAGACAGGATTTCTCTGTATGTCCTTGGCTGTCCTGGACTCATTTTGTAGACCAGGCTAGCCTTAAACTCAGAGATCCACCTGCCTCTGCATCCTGAGTGCTGGGATTAAAGGGATGTGCCATCACGCCCTGCTAATAAATAGTTTTATAAAATTTTCATTTACATGCATATACTGTCTTTAAAGATACTTCTCTTCATATTTAGCTTTAATTTATAAAAGTCAACCATAGGACAGGCGTGGTGGTGCAGGCCTTTCTTTAATCCCAACACTCGGGAGGCAGAGGTAGGTGGATCTCTCTGAGTTCAAGGCTAGCCTGATCTACAAAGTGAGTCCAGGACAGCCGAAGCTACACAGAGAAAACCTGTCTCGAAAAACAAACAAACAAACAAAAAAGTCAACTATAACTTGCAAAGTTCAAGATTTGTCTTTTTTGATGTGGGAGAAGTCAGAAGGGGGTGTGGCTAACATTCTGGGTCATTTGTATGTGTTTTCTGTATTGTCTTTTTAAAAGGTCTATGAAATTCTCTCAGTGTCTTTGGCAACAAGGGCAGCTTGGCCCTGTGGTATACATGTTTAGTCTTTGCTCTGATCTGGCATGTGTCTCCGCAGCAGTATCTTTTTGCACATTAAGCTGGTATGTGTACCTTGTAGGTAGCTTCAAGATGTGGGCTACTCACTCAGCAGGCCCAGGCAGGACAGGGGTGTGACCTGTGGTCCCAGTCCCACCTTAGGGAAAGGAGAGGGCTTAAGATAAGCTCATCACTGACAGCCACGGACATCATCAATCACATGTATGTAATGAAGATCCCATAAAACCCAAAGAAGGAATGGTAAGGCCCCCCTCTCTCCCCATGTTGCCCTGTGCATCTCAACCATACCCTTGAATGTCCTTATAAATAGGTGAGTTTTATGAGTGGTTCATGACAATGAACTGAGGCAGAGAATAGGGTTGTGGGAACCCTACTTTACAGAGCAGGTCAAGTCAAACCACCTAGGTATTCAACTAGCATGTATAAGTGTGTGTTATTAGCCTATAAAGACACCCAGAGGAGTCATTTTGTTATTAATCAGCACAGGATCATGAACTTTCCCATTTGTCATCTCATTTATCATGCTAAGATGGCTGGGCAAAGTGAGGCACTTGAGAGGCTGAGGCAAGAGGATCCTAGGTCAATCTACCATCTACCACAAGTGAGACTCTGTCTTAAAAAAAAAGATGAATAACAATGATAACATAAACGTTGGTTTTTTTCTTCTTCTCCATTTTCTGAATGTACAATAAGCCTAGAAATCTCTGAATCCAAAAAGGAAAATAGTATTTATTAGAAAGCATGACCCTGGGGCTGGAGAGATGGCTCAGCCGTTAAGAGCACTGGCTGTTCTTCCAGAGGATCTTGGTTCAATTCCCAGCACCCACATGGCAGCTCACAACTGTCTGTAACTCCTGTTCATGGGGATCCAACAACCCAACACAGACATACATGCAGTCAAAACACCAAAGTACATAAAATAAAAATAAATTAAAGAAAGAAAGACAGCATGACCCCAATACTTACCCAAAACAACTGGATACCAGCTGTGTTGGTTGATTCTTGGGCCAATGAAGTGTCAACCAAAGGCGTTCTTTAATGGTTGGGTCCACACCCCCTCCTCTTCTCTTCAGAAAAGGCAATTTCAAAACCATTATACCTGAAGATAAGAAAGTCATTGTGCTTTCAAGACAGTGAAACAGTAATTCGAACCTCCTAGAAATCCTCAATTCTATGGCCTACGGGTTATTTGGTTAAGCAATGGCAAAACCTTGGGGGTTAGAGTGATCAGCGTGCTTGCCACACAAGCATGAAGACCTCAGCTCAGGTCCCCAGCACTCATAAAAATAGAAGCCTGGTGCAGTGGGGTGCACGTATTACTCCATTGCTGGGGACACAAACGCAGGCAGATCCCTGGAGTTGGCGGAACAGCTGCTAGAGTCATTACTGCGCTGCATTTTCAGTAAGATTCTGTCTCAAAAAATAACCCTGAGAGAAACAAACAAGCAAGCAAACAAACCAAAGCCCCAAGAACTGAGGAAGACACTCAGCATCACCTCCACACACATGTGCACACATAAGAAAGACCATCTCCTTTATTACAGAGACATGACTAAGATAGAGGTCAATACCAGTTTAACCACATTTAGGCCAAACAAGCCTTTACAGGCTATCTTGGAAATTTGAAAAATTGTATATTTGTCTGGGATACGCTGGGTAGACAGCCCAGTTCATAAAATGCTTGCCTTGCAAGCATTAGGATTTGAGTTTGACCCCCCAGACCCATATAAAAAACCAGATATGATAGCATATGCTTGTCCAAGTGCGAGGGAGCCAGAAACAGGGCTTCCTGGCCAACCATCCAGCCTACCTGACTTGTCAAGGTCCAAGTCAGTGAGAAAACCCATCTTTAAATGGTACCTGAGTAATGACACTGAAGGTTAACTTTTGACCTGCAGATACACCTGTACAAACGAACATGCACACAGGCCAGATGTACAGAACAGAGAGCTACAAGAACCAGAACCAGGCTACAAGGGACAGTAACTTTCTGGCAAGTAAGCTTTTGGACAGATGATATTCTTGGAACAAGAGGAAACAAACAAGTAGCTAATTCTACTGTATAATTACTCAGACATGTGTATGCAAACGTAGCAATACAGGCTCTGCATCTGAAGACACATTGTGACAGAACACAGAAAACCTGGGAAGAGAGTTCCAATGAGGGATTATCTAGATTAGTTTGGCTTCTGAGCATGTCTGTGGGGGACTATTTTGATTGTCAACAGATACAAGAAGGCCCAGTCCACTATGGGATGTATTATGCCTTACATAGGTGGTCCCCCGACTGTACAAGAAAGCCAGCTGAGTATAAGCCAGGGAGTGAGTCAGCATGTAGAATTCCTCCATTGGATGGTTTCTGCTTCAAGTTTATGTCTTGACTTCCTCAGTGATAGACTAAGTTTTAAGCTCAAATAAAACCTTTCCTCCCCTAAGTTTCTTCTGGTCTGTGTTTTATCAAAGGAACAAAAAGGAAGTTAGAACGCAGCCTACAGTGGGCAGCATGATTCCTTGGGTTTGGGTCCTGAACTGCTAAGAGCAGAGAAAGCTCAGCAGCTGAACAGCAGGTGTGTAAGCATTCCCTTGCTCCTCTCTCCTCTTAACTGTGGGTGTGACTAGCTGCTTCAAGTTCATTCTGACTTCTCTAAAACAGTTAAGAGGACTTGTTACTCTTCTCTAAGAGCCAGGTTCAGTTTCCAGCACCCACATGGGGACCAAGAAGAGTTTATAACTCCAATTCCTAGAGAAATCAGTCCCCCTTCTAGCCTCCACGAACACACACAGCACAGAGACATACGAGTATGCAAAACACTCACACAATATAAAATAAAAGCCTTTATTTTAAAAATCTTTAAAATAAATGATGATCCAAAACCTGGAATTAAGCTGCAATCACTCTTATTCCCTTCATGTTCATATTTTAGCAACAGAAATGAAAGTAGGACCAAAAATTAGGTATCAACCTCACCCCGGCCTCGGGAACAGCTCCATATTCGAATGGTCTGATCCTTGCTTCCTGTGGCTAAGTAGCAGCCTTTGGTGATGGGGGTCTCTGCTCCAAGCTTTCTATTGGGAATGTCAGGGTCTTCTAGGACAGAGATGACAATTTTATTTTTAATTTACACTGAATGTGCACTTGTGATTAAAAGTTACCCCCCAAGCTCAGTCCTCCCTTTGCTAGCCTCATCTCTGAGGCTCATTCTAATTAGAATGCAGAAGTTGCAATTCTACACGTAGTTCTTTCTTTAGGTCTAAGAATAGAGCTCCCTTTTGATGATCTTACCTGAGTTTTCCTCTTGGTTTATGGATAAACAGTCTTCACCAGACAGAGGACACCAGGCTATGGAGTGGATTTCATCATCGTGGCCTCGAAGCCTGTGAATAACTTCTCCCTTTTTACTAATGTCAATGATAACCACAATGCCATCCTTGTAGCTGAAAAATAAGTTAGAAATATTTCAGGGGCCTGCAGATTTGCACTTAGAAATCTCTCACCTTTCTGATTCTACCTCAAGCAGTATAACTTTCCCTTTTCTTCCTTTCTGTCTCTTCAGATAACATCTCAAATCCTATGCATGCTTGCCCTGAGACTCTAGGCTCAGTATTCTTTCTCTGAAGACTCCCTTTCCACCGTGCTCTATTTTTACAGCTGTTTACAGATCTCCAGGGCTGACTCTAACTCAAAAGATATGACTTTCCTCCTCTTCTCTATGCCCTCCTCCTAGTACTCAAAGGATTCACAGCTTGTCTGTATTCCCTGAAAGGGGAATAAAACCAGCTTAAAAAAAATTTTTTTTGAAACTTCATGCATTGCCGACTGGCCAGAAACACACTATGTACCAAGGATGACCTTGAACGTCTGATCTTCCTCTAAAGCGCTGAGATCACAGGCATGAGCCCACATATTTGCTTTATGCAGTGCTGGGAACTGAACCCAGGACTTTGCACATGCTAGACAAGCATTCTGCCAGAAGAGCTTTATCCTCCACAGATGATACTATTCTCTAATGACAAACTTAACAACAACTGTTATACTGCACCCTAGAACTATATTTGTCTTATGAATTCAGCAGAAACTGAGAAATTCTAATAGCTTTTTAAAAAGTGAATTATTTTGGGCACATTAAAAAGTGTCCACGGGGGACTGGAGAAGGATAGCTCAGCAGTTAAAAGCACTGGCTACTCTTCAGAAGATCTAAAGTTCCAGTATCTACAAGGTGGCTCACACTCATTTGTCACTCCAGTCCCAGAGGATCTGATGCTCTCTTCTGGTCTCCTAGAGCACTGCAAACACATGTTGCACAAACACATATGCAAGTAAAATATTCACACACGGTAAAAAGGCATGGTGGCGCACGCCTTTAATCCCAGCACTCGGGAGGCAGAGGCAGGCGGATCTCTGTGAGTTCAAGGCCAGCCTGGTCTATAAAGTGAGTCCAGGATAGTCAAGGATACACAGAGAAACACACTGTCTGTCAAGGATACACAGAGAAACACACTGTCTTGAAAAACCTAAAAAAATAAAAAAAAATAAAAAAAAGGCAACCAACTAAAAAACCCCAACCAACCAAAAAAAACCTTAAACTTTAAGGCTTAAAGTATCTACTACTTAGCTTAAAAAAAAAAAATTAACCACCAAAACAGCATATATCTACTCCTACCAAATTTCTGCTTTGTTTTTCTAGAGGTAGCCAATGTTTCTGATTTATAATCTAGTACCTCTAGCATTTCTTTACAAATGTTCCCAAATAAGACAAAAACTTATTTTGTACATCCAAAGGCTTCATAAATGGTATCATGAAGTTGGCTTTCTTTGTCCTGTTTGTGAGGTACATGCTAGGACACATGTATCGCTAGTTCAGGTACGTGAGCAGTCACATGACACCCTGGAATTCATGCCACTTCCAAGGATAGTCTAAGTCAGCCAAGAGAAAGAGAAGACACTTCTAACATTTGGAGGGTGGCTGGAAACGTTAGAAAGAGGGAAGAAAATGTACTATCATGAAAAGAGGGGTACTGATCACAGGAACACATGACACCCAGGGCTGCAGTCTTCCTGAGGACCGAGGCATGCAAGGGAAATGAAAAGCAGGATCACAAATGAAGCCAAATCATCAGCAGATGGCACAGTATTCGGTACTCACCCAATGGCCACTAAATCTTCATGATGAGGTGAACAAGTAAGACAGAAAATGGTCCTGGGCTCAGGGAAGAGGTGCTGGCTGTCATTTCTGTTAAGCCAGTAACAGAAAACAACTCCTTTTTCATCACCAGAGACTATTAAGTCCTTAACTGTCGGAGACCAATGCAGTGCTGATATTGTGTGCTTCAAATAAAGCAAAGCCAGATGAGTCTCATGTGTCAATGTTGTACTATAAATCAGACTAATGCTAGACACATTACAGGCACTTAAGAAACATGATGTAACTACCTGTATAGCAATATATTAAATATAAAGTTAGAACTTTTTGTGTTTTTGAGACCCAGTCTCACTTTGTAGTCCAGATTGGCCCGAAACTCAAGACCATCCTCCTGCCTGTCTCCTGAGTACTAGAATTGTAGCCATTCACCACCATGGCAGGGGACACAGACATACAAATATACATTTCTCCCTCCCTCCCCCTCCCCCCCCCCCCCCCCCCCCCCCCTCTCTCTCTCTCTCTCTATATATATATATATATATATATATATTTATTTTAATTTACTTGTGTGTGTGTGTACACGTGCACACATATGGAGGCCAGAAGAGGGCACTGAATTTCCTAAAGCTGGAGTTTGTTATGAGCTATCCCACAAGGGTGATGGAACCCAACTTGGGTCCTCTGGGACAGCAGGAAGCACTCCTAATCGACAAACCATCTCTCCAGCCCCTAAGTGCTTTATTTATTGTGTTGGGGGAGCATGTGCCACAGCTGAGCATGTGGAAGTTGGAAGGCTACTTCAGGAAGCCAGTTCTCACCTACTTTTATGTGGGTTCCAGAGATTACATTACTTAGGGGGCTGGAGAGATGGCTTAGTGGTTAAGAGCACTTGTTGCTCTTGCAGAGCTTTGGTTCCCAGCACCCACATAATGACCAGCAACTATCATTAACTTCAGTTTTTACCTCTTCTTCTCACCACCAGAGACATCAAGCATACTGGCAAAATACTCATACATGTACAAGATAAAATTAAAGAAAACAAAATATCAAAACAGGTCATGAGGTTCACACGAGGAGCAGTTAGACCTGGAAAGCCATGTTACCTGCCCGGGTGCTTATTTTATTTATTTATTTGGTGTGTGTGTGTGTGTGTGTGTGTGTGTGGTTTTTCGAAATAGGGTTTCTCTGTGTAATACTCCTGGCTGTCCTGGACTCACTTTGTAGACCAGGCTGGCCTCGAACTCACAGAGATCCACCTGCCTCTGCCTCCCGAGTGCTGGGATTAAAGGCGTGCGCCACCACGCCCGGCTTATTTTATATGAGCCTATTGATTCTGTTAGACATTGTAGGCCATGCTATAAGTCACTGTTGCTCAATTCTGTTGTTATATAGCGACAGCAGCACACAGATAAGAGTTAGAAACTAGGGACTAGAGAGATGGTTCAGTGGTTAAAGGCACCTGGCTGCTTGCTGTTTCAGAGGTCCTGGGTTTGATTCCCAGAGCTCACATGGCAGCTCTTAACTGTCTATAATGGGATCTGAATTCCCTCCTCTGTGTGCAGATGTACAAGTAGAAAAACTACTCATACATACAAAAGACTTAGTTACTAGATGTAGCCATCCTTGAATATTACTTTCATAAATAGGTACCATTGTTAACCATTGTGTGGTTTCTCTCTCTTTTTTTTTTTTGGTTTTTCGAGACAGGGTTTCTCTGTGTAACAGCCCTGGCTGTCCTGGACTTGCTTTGTAGACCAGGCTGGCCTCGAACTCACAGAGATCCGCCTGCCTCTGCCTCCCGAGTGCTGGGATTAAAGGCGTGCGCCACCACTGCCCGGCTTCTCTCTCTTTTTTAAGACAGGACCTCTTATAGGCCAGGCTGGCCTTGAACTCCCAATCTTTCTGCCTCCATTTCCCAAGTGCTACAATTATAGGTGTGCACCACCAAGCCCACTTATGCAGTTCTGCGGACTGAGCCCAGAGCTTTGAGTATGCTAGGCAAGCACACTACTGAGTTACATCCCCTACCTGCAAAACATGCATCTAAAAAAAGTTTTGAGAGACCCTCCAACATATCTAACTTACACAAATTATTAACATTTCTTCACGTGGATGAGACATATTAAAACATTCTGAGGATGAAGGACCCACATTACCTGATGGAGTGTGTGCTCTGTCACTATGGTCTTGGTCTCTACATCCCAGATTTTCACAGTCCCATCATCTGAGCTGGTGGCACAGAGGTTGTATTGTCCAGGGTGATGAGAAAAAGTGAAGCCAGATACTCTTTCAGTGTGTCCCACCAACTCTCCTACAACTGCAAAACCAGATTTCGTTAAACCACTATCCAGACAATTAGCATGCTGCTGGATGGACAAAAAACAGTTGAATGGAAGTCACTTAACACACGTTGGAACAGAAACACCCACAGACTCTTAACAGACATGCCAGGTGCCAGTGGTGCCTGTATCCACTGGGTTCATTTTCTTTGCACTTCAGTATGCTCAACTATAAAGCAATGCCTTTTGTTGAGCCAAGTACACAGGCTAAACCCAGTCCTGGTCCACTGGTGAACGTGAAAGGCAGATTTACTTAATACTGGCATAGGTAATAAGGAATTGAGTAAGATGGTATTTCCTAATGCAACGTATAATCAAATCTTGGTTTTTGTTTGTTTCGTTTTCTTTTGAGTCAAGATCTTTCTGTGGAGGCCTGGTTGGCCTGGAAAATCACTTATGCAGCCCTAAGTTTTGAGCGCGCGGCAATCCCCCATTCTCAGCTTCTCGAATAGCTGGGATCACAGACAGGCATCACCATATCTGGCGTAAATTCACTCACCCCATTCGTCCTACAGAAACTAACTACCCTTAAGTGCCCAGCGGGAGCAGGGAACCGAGACAGCCCCCACTTGGGGGGAGAGTCCCAGCGGCCCCACCGGGCCTTAGCGAGGTAGGAAGGCCAGGAGCCTGGGCCAGACCCTCCGAGCCTATGAGGCCCACGTGCGCCCGCGACCCGAGCCGGCGACCTACAGGTCCCGGAGAGCGCGGCGGGAAGGGCTGTGTCAGCCCGTGGGGGGCTCACCTCGAAACGGGGGCGCCCCTGGGCTTGCGCCAGCGCCCGGGCCCACGCGGACGAGGAAGACGGAGGTCCTCGCAGCGAAACCAAAGATGCCTCCGGGCGCCGCGTCGCTGCAGCGCGCGCAGTACCAGTTGGGGGACGGCGGCAGTGTCCGCGGCTCCGGTTTCATCTCCGCGGCCGCCGAGGCTTAGCCTAGCAGCTCCCGTGGGGTGGTTCGTAACCGCGGCGTGTGGCGGGAGGGGGCGGGACCGATCTGAACCCCGCCCTAGAGGTGGGCGCTACGGAGCGCGCCGAGGCCCAAGCCTCTCCTCACTCTCGTGCGCCTCCTGGAACTGAATTCTAGGCCCGAAGGTTAAGCATTTTCCTTAATGAAGGGATTAGACCTGAGGAACCCGCCAGTCATTGTGATTTAATCTTCAGGGTAGTTCAGTATCCCAGTGCAGTTTTGTTTTGTTTTGTTTTTTTAGACTGTACGTAGTGGCGTACTTTGCCAGGGAGGTGTTTTAAAGACAAAGCAAGAATGTCTTTAACTTAAATACTAAAAGAATGATTCCGAGCTCTGGCGTAAATCCCACATGGTATTAGCTCATCTCGTAGTCAACCTCTAGATTAGTAGAGACAGGATATTGTGCATCATGTTTGAGCCACTGGTCTTTATTATTTTAGTGTGTGTGTGCTCATAAGCCACAGTGTGCATGTATGGAGGTCAGAGGATAACTTTCGGCAGTTGATTCTCTCTTTCCACAATATGAGGCCTAGAGACTGAATTCAGCTTGTCAGTCTTGGCACAAAGGTCCTTAACTAGCCAAGCCATCTCCCTGACCCCCCATTTGGTTAATTGTTTTGTTCTGAAACAGGGCCTCACTATATAGTTCTGACTAGCCTGGAACTTGCTTTGCAGAACAGACTGGCTTTGACCTCACAGAGATCCTCCTCTCCTGCTTCTGCCCTTCTGAGTGCTGGGATTAAAGTTGTGGGCCACCATTGAGGACAATTTGTTTTTTGAAAGAGTTCTCTTTCTCTCTCTCTCTGGTTTTTTGAGACAGGGTTTCTCTGTGTAGCTCTGGCTGTCCTGGACTCGCTTTGTAGACCAGGTTGGCCTTGAACCTGCCTCTACCTCCCGAATGCTGGGATTAAAGGGGTGCACCACCACCCCTGGCCAAAACCATCTTGCAATCATGTCTTTGTTTCTGGGGGTCATTATGGCCAACTTATTATTCTGCTCCTGTAACCCCACCTATTTTGCCTGCTAAATCCCCCATTTGGAAATCCCCTACCCGTGAGATATAAAAACCTTGTCTTCCTCATGTTCAATCCTGTATTCTCAAACGCTGCCTTAGTGGGAGGCAGCTCATGTACACGAATAATAAAGCTTGCTTTAATCAATTGCTTGGTGTAATTAATTTGGCCATGATAATTTGGATCAGTGGTCTTTCTCTTATCTTTGGCCTCAAGTCTTTGGAATTAACGGTTCCCCCTGCTCTTTTCAGACTGTTTATGAGGTGAGACCACAATTTTTCTGAATTTAGGTGAATTTCCGAAAACTCACTGATTTTTTTTTTCCCAGTCTTTATGAGGTCATTCACTCCAAAGCAAGATTAGTCTGACCAGACTTTACGATTGGACTGTATGTTCTTGGTCTCCATGACAACGCATCCAGAATTTCCGGGTCGGGGGCGCTGGCCTCGGACTGCGCATGCGTAGAATTGGCCGACATTGGAACTCCAGGGTTTCCGTAGGGCCCAATATGGCGGGTTCCGTGCTGCGAGAGTTGGGTAAGGCTTAAGGCTTTCTTAGAATTTGAGAGGGGGTGGTCGTGAGAATCAGAGTTGACATCTCGTATTCATGTTGCAGGTACACTGTGGGTACCTAACCTGAGAATCTGGGCAGTTCAGAAGCTGCGGTAAGTCTCCTGCCACGGAGATTCTGACAGTCTGCGTCTCGTCCGCATCCCTCACAGGGCGCTTGTGTGCCAGGCTGTTCTTTAGACCTTGAGTGGAGGGCCGCACGGCCCGAGACTGCTTTGTACCCTGTGAGGACTGTTGCCCCCCGGGCTTCTCTCAGTGTTTTCTGAACAACCTCCTCCTATTCTCTGGCCACGAGTCGACTCTTCGATAATGCTGTCGTAGCAACAAACATTCCTAGTCATTTCTCTGGTTACTTACGTGGGCAAGGACTGTTTGGAGATTCGAGGTTTGTCTGACCTTGTGCTGAACGCGCTCTTCAGTGTTTTCTCTCAGCCTTGAACATTTTTGCTCTGCAGAGCGTTCTGGACCCTCTAGAGAGAAGCTTTTTGTTTTTTATTTGTTTGAGTTTCTCTACATAAATCAGGCAGGCCTCCGCTTCCCAATCATAGCCTGGAATCCTAGGCCATGAAATGTCATGCCAGGAGACAAGCGTTCTTGTGTAGAAGATAAGGAATGCAGTTGAGTTAGCACTGACATAGAGCTATAGGTAAGAATCTTAGAAAGTTTTCATTGCATATATAGTACTTGTAAATTAATTGCTTCATTTGGAGTAATATTTAAATTTAATTATGATAGTTTGGTTAAGACCCATTCCAGTCTTGAGAATGTGTAAGTGTTCATAAAACTTTGCCATTACTAATTAATAGAATACTTAATTTGCCAAGCATTATATTTAACTCACCAAATCTGTATTAAGGATTTGAGAAATGCAAGACACTGCTGCATGAGGGGATGTCAGATGATATGTACCTCGCATCGAAGAAATATTGTTTAATAGTTTATCATAGTGGCATCATAGAAGGATTGAAGTCAGAGTTGAGCAGTTCATGGCATCCTACTGTGAGTGATGATATAAAACAATGGTAGAGTAGTCCCATCTCTCTTTCTTACACATATGAAAACCAAGGCCCAAAGAAGTGATAGTGTATGAACTGGTTTTAACTATGTAGAAATGTGAACACCCATGATTCAAACTGGAGAAGAAGGTTTGAAGTTGGGTACTGTAAGGTCTAGAGATCACATGCACATTTGGATGGGAGATGGGACAGTTAACTGTTCAGTGGGCCTCATTTTCAATAATACTGGCCATCAATGCTATGCTGTGTTAGATGCTACAGGGTGCGATGTCTTTTTTTTTTTTTTTTGGTTTTTTGAGACAGGGTTTCTCTGAATATCTCTGGCTGTCCTGGACTCACTTTGTAGACCAGGCTGGCCTCGAACTCACAAAGATCCGCCTGCCTCTGCCTCCCAAGTGCTGGGATTAAAGGCGTGTGCCACCACCGCCCGGCGAGGGTGCGATGTCTTAATTAGTCATCCAACAACAACAGAATGAAGTTAATTTTATTCTCATACTACATATAATTATATCTGAAATTTACTGACAGTAGTACTAAGTATCAGGTTAAGCATTTTACTAGCATTATCTCACTTGTACTATTTCATTATGGCCTTAAATATATTTGATAAGTGTCAACCCCCTGAAGGTATTATCTTTACTAATGCTTGGGTTGTCCCATTTTGGCCTATGGGGTTGTCCATAGATGGCTCCCAAGTGCCTTTCATGTGCTTCTGTATTCTCTGCTAGCTTGCTTAGTTTATGGTCTGGAAAACTATATGCTGCCTGTCTTGCATACATTCTGCTTAGGGTCTTGTGTCCAGCCATTTCCTCCAGAAGTTTGGTTCTTTTCAGTAGGAAATATTTCAATAACTAATCTGGGAACTAGGGTGCTCATTACTTCCAGATGGGTCACTGTTTCTAGGTTTCATTTAGTATAGGAAATTTCAGTCCTCTTCTTACGTAGATATTTGCTGGCTTCCAGACCAAGATTCTCAATTGTCAAGTGACACTGAGAAAAAGATAGAATTATAGATAAAAGATATAAAGATATCATGGGGGCTGGAGAGATTGCTCAGTGGTTATGGCACTGGTTGATCTGGGTCCAATTCCCAGAACCACAATTTGGCAATAACTGTAACTCCAATTCCAGGCCATCTGATTCTCTCTTCTGGCCTCCAAGAGTAATGCATGTCCACTGTGCAGACATGCTTACATGCAAAATACCCATACACATACAGTAAAAGTAAGTCTGTATAATATATAAATAATAAACTGGCCTTGATAGTGCACACCTTTGATCCCAGCACTTGGGATGCAGAGGCAGGTAAATGTCTGTGACTTTGATGCCAGCCTGGTCTATAGAGAGCTCTAGGACAGCCAGGACTACATAGACCCTGTCTCAAAAAAGCCATACACACAAAATTAAAATATGTAAATAATAAAACCATTACTCATTTTTCTTACCTGAACAAAGGATTTTAAGTTGAAGGAGGACATGGGCTTCCTTGTTACAGAAGGGGTTCCATGTTGGCGTGGAGGAAGAGCGACCATCCAAGAAGCTACTGCTGTAGTTGTGGAAGACAGCAGTCCTGAACTAGGGTGGCAATAGGAAGGAGATGAGGCTAAACGTATGAGAGACAGTTTTTTTTTTTTTTTAGATTTATTTTATGCATATGTGTGCTGTATCTGCATATACACCTGCATTCCAGAAGAGGGCACCAGATCACGTTGTGGATGGTTGTGAGCCACCATGTGGTTGCTGGGAATTGAACTCAGGACCTTTGGAAGAGCACTAGGCAGTGCTCTTAACCGCTGAGCCATCTCTCCAGCCCCCAAGACAGTTCTTGGTAGCATCAATAAGACTTAGTGACTGGCTCTGACAGGGAAGTTGAATTTGCACTGCAGGACACTGCTAGCCAACAAGGGTTCATTTAGTGATGTAGAACAGTGGCTGCTACTAGGGAAGACGGGGACGAATAGACATTTGAGGTGTGGAGGCCAGGGAGTAGTGAGTTTAAGGTCTTCATCGCCACGTCCCAGTCTGTTAAGTCTTTTCCACATCCACTTACCTCTCTGATGGTTTCAATACTTGACATTCACTGATTGCACTAGACCTCTCCTGTTGCCAATTCTGTCCCTTTGAACAGGTGATAAAGACCATTGCCATCTGGGAGTGCATGTCTTCATCCTCTGCTAGGTGAATCTTATTTAGGAGTTATCTTTCTAGATGTGGTGGCGCATGCCTTTAGTCCCCTTATTCAGGAGGCAGAGGCAGGCAGATCTCTGTGAGTTCGAGGCCAGCCTGGTCTACAAAGCGAGTCCAGGACAGCCAGGATACATAATAAGACCTGACTCAAATCCATCCCCACAAAAGTTACCTGAAGCATCTGAAGTCCTCTGCTGTTTCCCTGTGCTTTAGTTTTATATTGTATTCTAGTTGTCTTATTTTTTTTTTTTATTTTTCGAGACAGAGTTTCTCTGTGTATCCTTGGCTGTCCTGGACTCACTTTGTAGACCAGGCTGGCCTCGAACTCACAAAGATCCGCCTGCCTCTGCCTCCCAAGTGCTGGGATTAAAGGTGTGCGCCACCACCGCCCGGCTTAGTTGTCTTATTTATTTGTCTTGAGTATTCAACAATTGGGTAACTCTAAAGGTCATATAAGGAGTAAGTCTATTGTATCTTTTTTCAATCTTTCTTTACGACTAAACTGACTTACCGTAGAGAGTCAGCATTCACCAGTCAGTCATGGCACAGTATGTGTTAATATCCGCTCACCATTTGGCTTACATGAGTCAGGAGCCTCCAATAAATTACCTCTATACTGTTTAGATAAAGTATTCTCTGTTCATGAACTTCCAGTTGAGAGCCTGAAGTTGTCCAGATGGTAGTGATATGCTCCCGGAACTGCAGAAAAGTTCCAAGTTTCTATTGTCTTGCCGGCTTCTTTTCTTTCAGAGTTTTACCCCAATCATGTGTCCACACAAGTGCTTCTCTTGACATTTCTCGAAGATGGGAGAAGAAGAATAAGATTGTTTACCCACCTCAGCTGCCTGGCGAACCTCGGAGACCAGCAGTAAGTTTATGGGTAGAAGTAATCTCTCTTTTTTTTTTTTGAGTCAGATCTTAGGAGGTATAAGCTGGTATTGAATTTAACACTTAGCCCAGGGTGGCTTTAAACTCACAGAAATCTGCCTGCTTCTGCCTCCCAAGTGCTGGGATTGAAGGTGTGTGCCACCATGCCCTGCCTGACCAATATTTGTATTCTTGTGTGTCCAGCGGTGAGTTTTTTGTTCCATGTTAAAGGGGAATTGTATAGTAATTTGCATGTTCTGATTAACTAACCTAATTGTACGAGCTTGCCTTGGTAGTTTACATGGCGTGTGCTGTTGCTTATGTGCTTGCCTTCACTCAACCTCCCGAACTGACCTAAGGGCTTGACATGCTGGTTTTTGACTACATGAGGCTTGTTGCTGACATTATTATTATTGGGCTTTTTTTGGAGACAGAATCCACGTATCCCTGGTTGTTCTCACTATATAGACCAGGCTGGCCTCAAACTCATAGAGGTCTGCCTGCCTGTGCCTCCTCAGTACTGGAGTTAGTTGTGTGCCAGCCCACCTGGCTGACACATGATTGATGGTGAAGCGTAAGAGTTGGCAAGAGCTGATTTAACTATTATGTATCTGAATTTAGGTTCAATTACAGTTTGGTCTCTTTTTGCAATGTACAAACCTTTGAACCTCAGGTTTGCATTCAGTCATTGGATACCTACTAAAGATGTATCTTATTTTTAGCTTCTCAGTAATACAATTATTATTTTATGTATTTCAGACTATCAGAGGTTATTCTAGTCTGAGATGTAAAGCAACTTCCAGCTTGAAGTGAATTTGTGGTGACATGCATACACAGCTGCTGAAAAGTTTAGGAATCACACATGAACACTACCACATGCTGGTAGTGTGTAGTGCTGGGCTTCAAACCAAGGGTTAGGCAAACATTCTAACAACTGAGCCACAACTCCAACCATCTATTTTTTTTTTTAATGTACCCTGGTGTTTTGACTGTATGGATGTCTGTGTGTCAGATCCCATGGAAGAGAAGTCACAGACAGCTGTGAGCTGCCATGTGGGGTGCTGGGAATTGAACCCAGATCCTCTAGAAGAGCAGCCAGTGCTCTTAACTGATGAGCCATCTCTCCAGTCCCGCAACCATCTAATTTTTTAAAATTTATTTAAAAATATTTTTAAAAAATTTAAGTGGTAGTACAACTAACAGTGGGAAGAAGATGGACCTCAGAGTCTGTGGAGAACTTTGAGAGCATCTTAGTATTTTTATTGTTGTGAATAGAACCTTGACTGTGACAGACAACTTTTTTTTTTTTTTTGGCGTTTCGAGACAAAGTTTCTCTGTATATTCCTGGCTGTCCTGGACTCATGTTGTAGACCAGGCTAGCCTTGAACTCACAGAGATCCACCTGCCTCTGCCTCCCGAGTGCTGGGATCAAAGGTGTGCGCCACCACGCCCAGCCTATGACAACTCTTATAAAAGAAAATATTTATTTGGGGCTGGCTTACAGGTTCAGAGGTTTAGTCCATTATTGTCATTGAGGGTAGCATGGCAGCACACTGGCAGACATGGTGCTGGAGAGGTAGCTGAGAGTTCTACATCCAGATCAACAATCAGGAGAGAGAGAGAGAGAGACCGGCCTGGCTTGAACATCTGAAACCTCAAAGCCCACCCCCAGTGACACATGTCCTCCAACAAGGCCACACCTACTCTGACAAGGCCAAGTGGTGTCTTGACCCTTTCAAATAGCACCACTCATTGTCAGCCTATAGGGTCACTTTCACTCACAGGAAGGCACCGTGCTGGACCTGGGTCCCCCCTTGGCTGGCTTCTCCCTCTGCTCACAGGTTGTCAGGTCTTAAGCAAACCACTTGGTTTGTCTGTTTGAGTTTATAAAGGGATTAGAAGATGGTTCCTCTCCCAACTCAGCTAACTAAAAAGCGCTTTGTGAACTGCGAATTGTTCAGTAGCTTCTTGGTTAAAAAATTATATTTTCTGTATCCTCCTTACTAATCTTTTAACGTAATGAGACATTGAAAAAAAGCACACTTGTCTAAAAAGAGTCTCTAGAGCCTTTGCAGTGTTTTGTCTTATTCCCTGTGACAACAGTGTCGTCATTGGGCATGGGTATGGGAACTGATAGTCATGTTACTGTCACTTTGATAAACCTGCTATAACATATTTTCTTTTTTTTTTTTTCCACTTGTAAGGAAATTTACCATTGTCGGAGACAAATAAAATACAGCAAGGACAAGATGTGGTATCTGGCAAAACTGGTAAGCTAACATCACTGTTTCCATGTGATACCCAAGAAAAGAAGCTATGGGTTCCTCCTGAAGACTTGAACAGGAATGATTATTATCCCAATTTCCCAAAGAGTAGGGAGTGTCATTGTGTGTTCAGTGACCAGCAGGTCATCAAGAGAGACACTAAATCACATTGGAAATAGACATTTGAAACAAGGACAGCAGAACTTCCCATAGCCAGAGGACCCAGGGCACTTGCTTGTTCACCTGTAGTAGTTAGTTTTAATATTGTGATACAGCAGCTTCTTAAATGTTTATCTCAGTGAAGGAAACAGAGAAACCGGTACACTTGCTTGCTTACCTGTACAAGCAGGTTTAACCTCAGGACACTGTTGGTTTTGTGTGCTCACCTTTGTGAGGAGGAGAGAGAAATTCAGCCAATACAGAACCATCTACCCTATGTGAGGAGGAGGAGGAGTTGGTTGGTCTCAGCCTGTCTCCCAGTCATGTCTGCTTTAATAGTTCTGAGACTACTGTACATAGAGCTGTGGGTTTTATGCTTGCAGGGTTTAAGTTTGATTTTAACTAAAAACTAGGATCCCTTTGAAACCTCTTCTTTCTATTTTGCTTGGGTTTAACTCATACTTTCCAGAATTGTACTGATTGTGTAAGGCTCTTACTGTCATTGAAAGGGAACATTGCTTTTGAGAAGGAGTTTGTTCACTCATCTGTCCCCCTTTAGATACTAGGCATGTCCATTGATCAAGCTTTGGCTCAGTTGGAGTTCAATGATAAGAAGGGAGCTCAAATAATTAAAGAGGTAAGACTTTGTCGTTGGGAGGGATGGGCATGCAGACATCTTTGAACCTACATCCTGGATTCCTGAATTAGTGGTGTAAAATGTATTTTGTAATGAGGTACAGGTTCGGTGCTCCAGGGTTTATTGAGTCCCTTATTCCTAAGAAGTGAGTGTTTTTTACACGTTTTTCCTCAGGTGCCTTTATGTGCACCAGACACTTGTTGTTAATGGAATAATTAGACTTTTTAAAAAATGACTTGGGCATTATTTTTGGGGTGATGCTGAAGGTTAAACTCAGGGCCTAGCGTACACCAGCTCTACCACGAAGCTGTCCTTCACTTCTATCCCGAACTTGGTGTGGTTTTTGTTTTTTTCACAAGAGTGCTTTTTGAGGGTGGGGAGGCAACTTTCACAATGAGAGCTTACAATTTTATGTAAGTAATTGAATGGAAGAAGCCCTGGCATGGCACCCAGGAGACTTGGAAGCATGTTGTCTCTGATACTTCTCTTGTCATGGGTTTATATGTGTACATAGGTAGTAGGCCCTAGGGTCACCAACACCTCCCTGGTACAGTACTAATGTGTTAAGCACATGGCTGTTCCCTTTTTAGAATGCTGGAGTCCTGGACTCAGATTCAGTGTTTCTTGCCAATGGCATAGCCTAGGGGTGAAGGCTCTCCTCCCTTCTCTTTCAGAGCCTCCAAGGCTCAGCAGGATGGATGGTGGGCCCTATGTTAGTTCTGAGGAAGGGATGCTCACTGTACCCTTTTCTTGGTACAACCAGCATTTGATGCCTTTAGAAAGTGCCCTGTGGCTGGACATGGTGGCATACGCCTTAAATCCCAGCACTCTTGGGAGACAGGCAGGCCAGTCTCTGTGAGTTCCAGGACAGCCAGAGCTGCAAAGTGAGACCTTGTCTTATAAAATAAAACAAAACCCACCAGTAAATAAATAGATAAACTAATAAAAGTTCACTGTGAAGTGTAGGTTTGATTAACCACATTTTAGACAAAAGGATGAGATATTTAATCCCAATTTAGCTCAGAATCAGCTGTGCGAATCAGCCTTTCTGTTGTTCCAGGTTCTCTTAGAAGCACAAGACATGGCAGTAAGAGACCATAATGTGGAATTCAGATCCAACTTATATGTAGGTAAGAAGACTTTTCTATCTTCAGCACTGGGGATGTCTTTCACTTGGTGCCAAGTTTGGTGAAAATGGTCTTTAGTGTCTGAATACTTAGGCAAGTCGCCTGTTCTGGCAAGGACCTTCTTTAGCCCTCAGCACCTCAGTGCTAATCTGTCAAGAGTGCTGATGTGCTAGCTTCTCACTGCCTGTTCTGAGTGGGCCTGAGGGCATGAATTCTCTCTCCAATGGTTACTACACAAGGATTTTAGGACTGGGTAGTGATGCCACCCTTTAGTCACAATAAAACTGAGAATAACTATAAATGATGTATGAGGGGGGTTGTCAGTTACCTAAGAGGGGTTAATTGTTATTAGTCCAGCACATCTTTAGTACCAGCACTCAGGAGGCAGAGGCAAGCAGCTCTCTGTGTTCAAGGCCAGCCTGGTCTACATAGCAAGTTCCAGGATAGTCAGGGGTATACAGACTATGAGACAAGGTGGGGTGAGAGAGAAAAGATAGATGAATTGTCAAGTGGAAGGAGGTGAATAAGAGATCACATGTAAACTTTAAGGGTTATTTTATTTTTTAAGTTTTTTGAGACAGGGTTTCCTTGACTCTCCTGGACTCACTCTGTAGTCCAGGCTGGGCTTGAATTCACAGAGATCCACCTGCCTCTGCCTCCCTAGTGCTGGGATAAAAGGTGTGCACCACCACGCCCAGCAATTACAGACAGCTGTGGACTGCCATGTAGGTGCTGGGATTTGAACCTGGGTCCTTTGGAAGAACAGTCTGTGCTTTTAACCGCCGAGCCATCTCCAGCCCAAGGGTTATTTTATAATGTGCCACGCCTGTGTGTCTGTTGTAAGAGTGACTGAAATGGAACCTTCTAGTCATTAGGATGAAGGACATGCTGATCTATAAAAGAGAGAAAGAAACACAGACAGACAAAAAATGCTGAATCATCCAATCAATGAGCAGGCAAATGATTTACACAGTTCCTTTTTTTTTTTTTTTTTTTTTTGAGACAGGGTTTCTCTGTGTAACTGAGCTCTGGCTATCCTGGACTCCTTTTGTAGACCAGGCTGGCCTTGAACTTACAGAGATTCACCAGCCTCTGCCTCCCAAGTGCTGAAATTAAAGGTGTACGCCACCATGCCCAGCTAATTACACAGTTCTTAAGAGAAAAATATAAAATATGAAAAAAAGGTTCAGGATCCTTAGGCAGCTTGGGCCATGGGAGCCTTGACCACTGCTGGTGAGGATGTAAGCTAGGGCGGCTGCTGTGGGAATCAGTATGAAGAGCCCTGAGAACCAAACACAGGCCTACCACCGGTGCAGCCACGCCACTCCTAAGCACACACCCAAAGGACTGTGAGTCCGCATACCACAGACACCTGCACACCCATGTAACTGAGGCGCTGTTCAGAATATACAGGATGGTACAACTGCACATGCCACACAGTGTGCACCACAGCTGCCTGTGGGGTTAGGAGACATTTCTGCCGAGTCATATCTCTTTGCACCTTTATATGGATTCCAAGGGCAAACTCGTGTTGACAGGCTGCATGGCAAGGGCTTTATGTGCTGAATAAAGCTGTTTCTAGTCCCATTCGTGCACTGGAGATGAAGTTTTCCTTCACCTGCAGGACCATATGTAATCTGTGTCCCCATGCTCATCTCTAGTCTCCTCTTGTTTGTGTGCCTCTTGAACATGCTTAGTGTCCGTGTGTCCTGTTGTCTTCCTACAACAAGCTGAGTATGCTCACATCAGGATGTGTTTACTGCTCTGTGATAGGAACAGCATGGGGGGTGATTCTGGTCTCAGGTCAAGTTTCTCTTCTTAAG
Source organism: Lophiomys imhausi (assembly GCA_907164525.1). Taxonomy (NCBI): domain Eukaryota; kingdom Metazoa; phylum Chordata; class Mammalia; order Rodentia; family Muridae; genus Lophiomys; species Lophiomys imhausi. Next base: position 9,109,439 of record CAJQZJ010032020.1, read on the forward strand.
GGACGAACTCTTTTATTTCTGAGATTTAGTCTTATGTGGCTGAGACTGGCCTTAAACTTGGTGTATAGCTAAGGATAATCTTGAAATTCTGATCCCCTGCCTCTGCTTCCTGGATTACAGGCACCAGCCCCATGCCCAGTTTCAGGAATGCCTATTTTCATCACCACCTCATCAGTCTATGTCAGATTCGTCAGATTTGTTTGATTCATGAAGTTTGCCATTAATTGAAGTTATTACTATATTTTCTGTCTTTCTCGCCAATATCCTGTGTGGCAGCAAGGTCTGTGCTTCCTCTGGGTTCCTAGTCAGTGCTCAAGAGACTTGTGGCTGAGATGTGTGTGTTCTGGACAACTAGCAAGCTCCTGTGCTCTTAGGATCTAGGAAGATGGCTCGGGACCTGGTCAACTGCTGAAGATGCAGTCCTGAGGATTTCAGGCATTTCCCATAATTCTTTCTCTTTCCTCTGTAGCTGAGTCTACCTCAGGTCGAGGCCAATGCCTGAAACGCATCCGTTACCATGGCCGAGGTCGCTTTGGCATCATGGAGAAGGTCTATTGCCACTATTTTGTGAAGCTAGTGGAAGGACCCCCACCCCCACCCGAAGCACCCAGGACAGCAGTTGATCACGCCAAGGAGTATATTCAGCAGCTTCGTAGCCGGACCATCATCCACACTCTGTGATGGTCATTCTGGCTCCACAGTGTATATATTCTACATTTATTTTAGTAAAACAAGTGATTTTTATGACTTTTCATTGAATTATTGAAGTGCAGTGTGTAACTGTAAGGTGTGTGTGTGTGTGTGTATGTGTGTAAGAGAGAAGTGTATATGCATGTGTAGGTGGGTGTGCATATCACTTGTGTGCATGTGCTTTGGTTTCATTTTTCAAGATGACAACTTGAACCAACCTTAGCATTGCATTCTAAAACTAGACAGTAGGTGGCAGCCACCTCATGGCAGAAATCAGTTATGGAAGTACTACTGCCCAGCTCTCATGGATCCCCC
>CAJQZJ010032020.1:9110843-9159245 GCA_907164525.1 Lophiomys imhausi
CCCCCCCTCCCTCCCTCCCTGTGTACTACTGCCCAGCTCTCATGGATTCCTCCCTTCCTCCCTCCCTGTGAACAATGGCATTGACATGTTGATGTGGATTGCTTGAATCTGTATGTAACTCATTATAGTAGGGACACTTTAACCAAAATTCTTAAGTGGTAGGGAGACTGGGTATGCACATGCGGAAGAATAAAATGTCCATCCCTCTGCCTGTGCAAAAAGCAGCTCAGCATGGATCAAAGAGCCAAGTGCAGCTTGAAACAGGCAGTAAGAGAAAACAAAGTTCAAGATACCGGTAAAGAAGAGTCCACACACAGCTTCTGTCAGACTAACTAATATCCAAACAGCAAAGGGCCACTGGGTGAACAGAATCTGCAGTGAGAGGAGAGGGCAGGATCCACATCCACAGAGAACTGAAAGGAATCCAGTTTTAGCCCATTGAGTTATCAAACGCCTTTAATCCCAGCACATAGGAGGCAGAGACTAGTGGGTCTCTGTGAGTTTGAGGCCAGCCTGGCCAATATATTGAGTTCTAGGCTAACCAGGGCTACTCAGTAAGACCCTGTCCCAAAAACAAAACAACAACAACAAAAAAAATCAATGTTTGAAATAGGCAACTGATCTGATTATCCCTCCATGAAAAAGGAAATACCAGTAGCCCAAAGGTAGATGAGAACCAGTGTCATTAGGACTGCCTCTGGTCCAGCCCTGTCACTCTGGGGAGGCACAGAAGGGGTGTCTGAACATGATTAGCTCAACTGTTCACACCTGCAGAAAAGAGAGAGAGCTTTTCACAGGGGAAGCCAAAAGGTGAGATCCTGTTATCAGCAAAATGGAAGCAGACGACTATGTTTAGTAATAAGAGACTGACGAAGTACACTTTCTCACAGGAGGAAACTAAGTGAGGAATAGAAAGTGATCACCTGTGTGTGTGTGTGTGTGTGTGTGTGTGTGTGTGTGTGCGCACGCGCATGTGATCTGAGAAGGCCAGAGGGGGTGCACACATGCTGCCAATAAATGTGGAAACGCCACAATGAACTCTGGGCAAATGAAGATAAAGGGGCAGTGGGACTAAATGTGACCCAAGTATATTACACTCAGACAATGTCATGAAACCACTGTATAATTAGAATATGCTAATCCAATTAACAGTAAAATGTGTACAATTGATATGTGTCGATAAAATGAAAAAGAAAAATCAACAAATTCTTTTTTAAAAGTCTAGATGGTACTCCTTGATACAGTAAGAAGTGTGGAGCGGTGGGGCTGCAGAGTACTACGCAGCTGGCACTGAGCTGCTGAGGGTCGGAGAGCAGGGCTGGGCTTCAGGGTGCTGGGGTGCAGAGCTCAGAGCTGACTCAGTCCTTCCTCAAGACTCATTTCCCAGAACTGTTTTTGAATTCATTCTCTGGATCAGTAAGGGGTCAGGAAGAGGGGACTATTTTCGGAATTTCACACGGGATTGCTATGTTGGTGATGGAATATATAAAGAGACAAAAGGGAACCAGAAGACATTTACAAATTAGACAGGAAGCCACTTTTTAGTTAAGATGTGAAAAGAAAGAACTGCCAGAGCTGAGGGTTTGGGGCTTCCTGCCAAAAGCGAGAACCAGGAAGAGCCTTTTTGTTAAGCTGGGTTCTCAGACAAGCCTCCAGGTGGGCTGTCCATTCTTGAAAGCACTCAGTGAAACCACCCGGCCTTGTGTGGAAGTCTGCAGCTTTCTTGGTGAGAGGGTTGTTTTGTTTTGTTTTTTTTTTTTTAATAAATAATTTCAAATTTATTTTATTGAAGAGTTTGCCCATTTTGTCTCCAAGTTTGTCAGCATACATCTACGTGAACTATTTCCTTTTGTGATTGCATACATGCTCTCCCCACAAAGACACTTACATCCTCATCCCCAGGGCATTGTATGTGCTGGAAATGTGCTAGGTTACAAAGAGGGTATAAGCCTACTGGTGAGATTAAAGCATGAAATGTGCACGTTAGGAGAGTGGTCCTGCTTTTCTAGCAGTCCCGGAAGTTTTAAAACTGAAAGGAGGAGGCAGAAGGGAAAGCGAAGCGAGGCGTGGTCATGAGGAGTGGTCAGAGAAATGCAGCTTTGCTGCCTTTGACGAGGGCCAAGGAATCTGAGAAGCTTCCAGAACTAGCAAAGCAGAAACATTCTCCTTCTATGGTCTCTAGAAAATAATACAGCAGATATCTGTCTTTTTTTTTCTTCCATCCTCCCCCACTTCCTTTCTTTCTTGAGATGGTCTCATGTAGCCCCCAGGCTTACATTGAACTACATTGAGCTTGAATTTCTGATCTTCCTGCCTCCTCCTCCCAAGTGCTGTAATAACAGTTGTGAGCCACCTTGCCCATTTTAGGCAGTGCTGGGATAGAACAGTGGTCTCATGAATACCAGGCAACCTGCTGGGCTACATTCTCAGGCCAGCCCTGCAGATGTTTTGATTTTAGCCTGCTGAGACTCTCTCTTGCTGGACTTCTTAACTGCAGCACCACCGGTGATGGATTTGCACTACTTGGATTGCTACAGCAGCAATAGGGAATAAATATGCTGTTTGGTGTTTCATGTAGTGATGGTGTTTTATTTCAATATTGGAAATTTCTCTTTTTCTGGATTAATTTAACTTAACTGGGTCTATTCCCCTCTCCCATTCAGAGGACTGGTATGTAGTGGCAGAGGCGGGGGATGCTTCTAGACCACCTGTCAACTCTTCTCCCAGTGTCACCTGTGTAGGGTAAGGGACCTAGAGACAGATGATCTGACATAATCCCTGGATTATAAAGCTCAGTGGAACCTCGTGAGTGATGAATGAACCAATATTCTTGGAGCAGTATGTACCCTGATTCCAGGGAGGAAGGGAAGGGTGCTCTGTGCTCCCTTCTACATCTGCCCTAAGTGTTCTCTTTGCAATAAAACTAACATAGTAAATCTAGCACTTTCCTGAGTACTAAGAGCTATTCTAACGAATTGCTGAGACCGAGAAAACATTTGGGTTTTGTTTTGTTTTTTAATTTTTTTCTTCCTATGTGGGACCTCAAGGTTTGCTGGGAGCCCATAGTGAGTTAATGAGGAAGTCTCCACCCAGGACAGGGCGGGTAAAGTAAACATATTATTATCCCCACAGAAGCTAGTTGTGCAGATGAAGGAGCAAGGCCACGAGTGGGTTTGTGGGCTCTGAGTTCTGGTTCAGCTCTTTGAGGGCATGAATACAACCTGGGTCTAGATGAAACGACCCTCCTCATTCACTGTTTCCTCCTGCCTGGATCCCTTCATCCTCCACTCATTATGCCGAAAGCCGGCTGACCCAACCCTATGGCCTTAGTGGCTTTCGGTTTCTATGCCTAGAAGTTTGTTATGAGAAGTTTACTTTCACATTCAATTTCCCAAAAGTTCCTTCTCTACACTGTTGGGGTGGGCCATGTTCCCCTCCCTCTATTGGCTAGACTCCTGTGAGGGCAGGGCAGCAGCTAGGGATAAACTTCAGAGCTCTGAGTACACAGTTCAGTCTCATCTGCACACACAAGCACGGCACACACTTGGACTTCCAAGCAAAGACAGGTCTGTGCGGTCTGAGTGTGCTTCCTGTGCCTGGTGCTGTGGGAAGCCCTTCTCCGGACCCGTTCTTGACTCTTCCAGTGGGAGGGAAGGTTAGGAGCTTAACTCTGCCAAAAGAAACCTCTTTCTCAAAGGAGCTGGTGAGTGAGATGATTTTTTTTTATATTAATATAGGTCTACAAACAGGATTATGGGCTGTAGTCTGAGGATGGAACCGCCTGCATGTTTGGAGTGCCATGGGCTTGGTCTGAGGGGCAGGATGGGTCGATGATAACTAAGGGCCATTCAGAGATCATAGTATCTGGAGTACTTTCAGAGAGCAGTCGTATTCAGGAATGGGAAAGATGGGGTGTCGATGGATAGGGAGTGTACTGAGGTTGTGCAAAGAACTGTCCTCAGAGGGATGAACTTCAACCTTGAATCCCAGCTCTGATCTTAGGGAACAACAAGCCCCCCTCCTGCATGTCTCTCAACTTCTCAGATTCTTTGATTATTAATTTTATGGTGGAGGAGGCTGGGGATGCAGCTCAGTGGTAGGGTGTTTGCCTAGCATGTACAAGGCCATGGGTTCATGGACTCTACAAAAAGAGTGCTTAATTTTTTTTTTTTTTTGGTTTTTCGAGACAGGGTTTCTCTGTGTAGACCTGGCTGTCCTGGACTCACTTTGTAAACCAGGCTGGCCTCGAACTCACAAAGATCTACCTGCCTCTGCCTCCCAAATGCTGGGATTAAAGGCGTGTGCCACCACCGCCCTGCAAGAGTGCTTAATTTTATGGTGAAAGTCATTCCACTATGTTTACAGGATTGTTAGGATGAAGTGAAATAGTGTGTACAGAGGCACACTTGAGGTTCATAGGACACATTCCTAACAGTCCCTCTCATTTTGCCTTGGCCTGTTCTCAGTGATAGGTACACTCCCAATGGTTAGAAGGTGAGGTTCTGGGAGTCCACCTTTTTTGTACCCAGACTTGTTCATTCTAAGACTTAGCACATATTCTCAGAGTTGCTGCAGGGTGGAATGCTGTCTGCACATGTTGGATGCCTAGGAATTCCTGGTGGTGTGTGTGTGTGTGTGTGTGTGTGTGTGTGTGTGTGTGTGTGTGTCCACACAGGACTGACTATATGTGTGGACAGACACTCATGGTAGCTCCCTCACCTACCCAGATGGCTCTAGTTCAGTCATGGAGAATTCCTACCATCCCCGGTCATACACACACCAAACCAGATCTTGTATATCTGCTCAAATGAATCCTTTCCAAAACAACCTTGCCTTTTCTAGTCTTTCTGTAACAGGTGGCTGCCGGGGAGGTCCCAAAGGAAGTGCCTGTATCCTCTCTGTAGCCAGAGAGCTTTCTTCAGTTTGACTTCTGCCCCAACCTCTACCCTGACTGGTGGTGTGGCCTGGTTTCCTGATTAGCAAACTTACCTTTTCTCTATGAGGTTCAGTATAGAGGGTTTGCATCTCATTCCTTATGTTTAGTCCTAGATGTGCAGTTTCTTCTTGTGTCCTGTGTCATAAATCTTCTGTGACCCGAGAGGTCATGTTGGTTCCAAAGTGACAGAGGGATTTTCCTGGAGTGACCAACAGTGCTCTCTTCAACCCCTGATGTATGTATCATTCACACTATCTCTTCTACCTGTGACATATTCTGTAGCAGTCAGTCCCCCAGTCGACTTCCTGGGATGTATTTGGACTCTTCATACACAAGATGGAACAGGGTGAGGAGTGGAGTCTAAGCTCAGGTGGACCCTATGAAAACCCTACTAAGGGACGAGGTGACTCAGTAGGTAAATGCACTGGACACTAAGCCTGATGACCTGAATTCAATCTCCAGGTCTTACATGTTGGAGGGAGAGACCCCCCTCTCACAAGTTATTTAACCCCTGCATGTGCACCCCCTCACACACAAAATAAATAAAATGTAATTTAAAAGAATTTCATTAAATATTCCAGAGCATTTTCTTTTCTTTAGGTTTTGCTGGTTTGTGTGTGTGTGTTTTTAATTAAGATTTTACTTTTTAAAGAGAAGTTTTAGTTCCACAGAGAAATCAAGAGAAAGGTAGTGCCACCACTACACATTAATGGCCTCACCCATCACTGGCATCCCCCACCAGAATGGTCAACTGTCACTGACTTGTGGTCAGACAAGGTCCAAAGACTGTGTGAGAGTCGCCTCTAGGTCACATACATTCAAGACACACCTCAGCACACACTCAGTTATGGTGTCACACAAGTATTTTCATTTCCTCAACCCTGCGAATTGCCTTGTCACTCGGGCCCCAATGCATGGCAACCACTAACTTGATTAGCACTGCCGTCTGTATCTGCAAGGTCACTCAGCATGTACAATGTGGTGTGAGACTCATGTAGCCTTTCTGTAGATGGCTTCCTTCATTTTTAATCTTTTCATGGCTTAGCAGCTTAGTGCTTGTACTTCTGAACAGTACGTGGTCGTCTTGGGGATTCCATATCTTATTGGTTCATTCACCTATCAAAGGGCACCCTGGCTATTTCCAAGGTTTGTAATTATGAGTGAACTCTGTAAAAAAAAATCCATGTGCAGGTTTTTGTGGGAACAAATATGTAAATGTCTACAAGCATTTGTGTTGACCTTAATTTAGTGCTAAAGAAACTGTCATGCAGTCTTCCAAAGTGAGGACTCCATTTTATTTTTTTAATTTTAGTTTACTTTTGATTTTTTGAGACAGGGTTTCTCTGTGTAGCCCTCACTGTCTTGGAACTCTGTAGACCAGGCTGTCCTTGAACTCAGAGATCTGCCTGCCTCTGCCTCCTGAGTACTAGGATTAAAGGCGTGTTCCACCTTCTGGTACTGTTGTTCAGTTTCAAGAGTTATTCATACATTTTTGGGTCACAGTATTTCATTGGATTTTCTCCCAATATGTAATTTAATTTAGAATCTGTCAGTCTTCTAGTACTACTGTGTGTTATAGAGAAATAGTGGGGTTTATTTCTAAGATTTATTTTTTTTATGTATATGTGTGTTTGTCTTCATGTGGGTATGTGCACATAAGTGCAGGTACCCCCAGAGTCCAGAAGAGGGGGTCAGATCCCCTGGAGCTGGAGTTACAGGTGGTTCTGAGCCACTTGATCTGGGTGCTGGGAATTGAACTTGGTCCCATTTAAGAGCAGCAAGGGCCCTTAACTGTGGAGTCATCTCTCTAGCTGAACTCTGTAGCTGGTCTTTGCTACTTTGTGGGACCTTCTTTTTCCCATTGTTTATCCCTACTCCCCAGTTTCACCCCATCACTAGATAGGAGAGAAGGAAGGATAAAGGGGAGAGATATAGAGATCCCTGAATCTAATTTCTTTCCTTCTGTTTCTTCTTTGAGCACGATCACTAACAAACTGCAACCAATCTCTCCTACCCCTCGCCCCGGCGACAATCACCAACCACCGACCTCATATGTACCCTCTGAAAAGTTCCCAGAATTCTGCAGAAGCTATCAGCAGCTGGCAAAACCTCACCTCTGCTAGAGCATGAGGCAAATCATAGTCAGTTACTGGAGACAGTCCAAAGCAGCCCATATTCCCACGCCTGTGATTAAAATGAAAACACATTCTTATAATGTTTCTGGTTTTTTTCTTTTTCTTTCTTTCTTTCTTTTTTTGTTTGTTTGTTTTGGTTTTGGTTTTTTGAGACAGGGTTTCTCTGTGTAACAGCTTTGGCTATTCTGGAACTCACTCTATAGACCAGACTGGCTTCAAACTCACAGAGATCTATCTGCCTGCCTCTGTCTCCTGCGTGCTGGGATTAAAAGCATGTGCCACCATGCTGGGCTATTTCTGTTTTTTAAAGCAATCAGAATTCCAGAATTGTCACTACAGGACTCCATTTCACATGACTTCATCCTTGTTTTTAGTCCACAAGTGGATAAACTAATTACCCATAGCCAAGTAGATCTTCATGCCCTGGATTAAGAGACTATCAGAAACCTAGATTTTTTTTTTTTTTTTTGTTTTTCTAGACAGGGTTTCTCTGTGTTACAGTTCTGGCTGTCCTGGGCTCACTTTATAGACCAGGCTGGCCTTGAATTCACAGTGATCCACCTGCCTCTGCCTCCCAAGTGCTGGGATTAAAGGCATGCACCACCACGCCCGGCAGAAACCTAGATATTTACTAAATCTAATTTATATTAATCTAACTCCCTACATATAACCTAGAAAGTTTGGCTTGAGAAATCAGATCTTGAAATTAAGGAACACTCTCTTGAGGAAGCAAAGTGGCCAAGTCCTAGAAACAATAATGAAGTGGGTTGGGACATGTCCCTGAGTTTGGAGAGCGGCTTCTGTCCTAGCTGCAGAGTTAAGCCCGCCCATGCTGTGCTAGCCTTTGACCTTCTTTCTCACTTTCCTCCAGTGTCCTCTGCTGCCCACAGCCATGGGTCAGTCTTCCTCTACACCTGATCCAAAGGCCCACAATATGGCTTCCAGCTTTGATAAATTCTTCAAGACTTTCAAGATGGAAAGTAAAGTCATTTCTGAGGAGACCATCAATTCAATTCAGTCACTCATGCATCAAGGGGACATACAGAAGATGATTTCTACAATTGACGCCGCTTTGAAGGACATTGAGAATGCCCCGCTGAGCATTGCAGTGACAGGGGAGTCTGGGGCAGGAAAGTCCACCTTCATCAACACCCTGCGGGGGATAGGACATGAGGACAGTGGAGCAGCTAAAAATGGAGTCGTGGAGACGACCCTGACTAGAGAGAAATACACCCACCCTAAGTTCCCTAATGTGATTCTCTGGGATCTCCCTGGCGTCGGGTCGAGTAACTTCAAGCCAGGAGAATATCTGGAGAAAATGAAATTCCAGGAGTATGACTTTTTTCTTATCATCTCAGCTACTCGCTTTAAAGAGAATGACGCCCAGCTGGCCAGGGCAATTGGAAAAATGAAAAAGAAGTTCTATTTTGTTCGAACAAAAATTGACAGCGATTTGTATAATCAGAAAAAATGTACACCCAAGGAATACAATAAGGAAAAAATCCTGGCGGATATCCGACAGGACTGTGTGAAGAAGCTCCAGAACGCCAACGTACCCTCCACTCAAGTCTTCTTAGTCTCCAGTGTTGAGGTAGCACAGTTTGACTTTCCTCAGCTGGAGTCCACCCTTTTGAAAGAGCTGCCAGCGCACAAGCGCCACATCTTCATGCAGTGCCTCCCGAACATTACTCAGACTGCTATTGATCGAAGGAGAGATTGCCTGAAACAGAAGATCTGGCTGGAGGCTCTGAAGTCTGGAGCATCAGCCACCATTCCTATGATGTCTTTCTTCAAGGACGACATCGAGGAGCTGGAAAACACCCTGACCTACTATAGGTCTTGCTTTGGGCTGGATGACAAGTCACTGGAAAACATGGCCAGGGAATGGTCCCTGTCTGTGGAGGAGGTGGAGTCTACCATCAAGTCACCCCATTTGCTGTCAAGTGAGATGAATGAATCAGTGGGGGACAAGCTGATGAAATACATGGAGAAAATTTTTGCTGTCACCGGTGGATTCGTAGCCACTGGCCTCTACTTTAGAAAGAGTTACTACCTGCAAAATTATTTTCTTGACACAGTGGTCGATGATGCTAAAATTCTACTTAAGAAAAAAGTCTTTTTGGAGGACAGTGTGGACTCTGAGTAAGGCTGCAAACGTGGGGAAAAGGACACACCTGGTCTGTGACCTAGTGACTTTAATGTTTTTAGCATAGTGGAGAGATGGCTTAGGGTGTTCCTGAAGTGCCCTGGCCAGACTATGATATCTTTTTTTTTTTTTAAAGATTTATTTATTATGTGTACAGTGTTCTGTCTGCAGATATATCTGCAGGCCAGAAGAGGGCACCAGATTTCATTATGGATGGTTGTGAGCCACCATGTGGTTGCTGGGAATTGAACTCATGACCTCTGGAAGAGCAGCCAGTGCTCTTAACCGCTGAGCCATCTCTCCAGCCCCAGACTATGATATCTTTTAGGCTTTGTGACTTTTGGGAAAATAGAGCCATCAGAATCATGCTATCTCACACCCACCATGAGTCTTGTGATGATATGCCAGTATAAACTTCCTGGGCACAACATTTTCAGAAATGACTTTTTCATTTGTTTGTTTTTTGTTCGTTTTGTTTAGACACAGTGTAGCCCTGGCTGTCCTGGAACTCCTTGTGTAGACCAGGCTGGCTTTGAACTCACACAGAAATCCTCCCACCTCTGTCTTTTGAGTGCTGGGATTAAAAGTGTGCACTACTACACCTGGAAGAAATGACTAAAAAACAAAAACAAAAACAAAATGTATCCTCAGCATGACTTGGCTTTGTGCTCTTCTGCTGAGAGCATTCCCAGGCTGAGCGATGCCTTTGTTCCTTTTATGATTGTTATATATGGGGTTCATATACTAGAATGTAATGGAAACAAAAGGGAACCATTGCCTGAGTGAAGGTGTTTGCTGGAGCATTTCTTCAGAAGTGTAAGTGCATAAAAACAGGGATGTAGCCTTTGGTCTGTACACTGGAGAGTTCTTATTTGTTAACAGAGAACTTTCTGTGCGTGAATCCATGAGGATAGGAAATAAGAGGAAAGACACTAGTGATGAAAGTGGAAGTACCCCCAAATACAGAAGTTCTTTAATTATGTGTAAAGACACTCAGTCTCTCAACCAAAGGCAGAAATGTAAATTAGAAGCCATGCCACTTCTCAATTCTTCGGTTTGGAAAATTGTGAAGTTGAATTTCCAGTGAGCTTGTAGATAAACAGTTTCTGTGGTGCATGTTATATTCCAATCTTGGCGGGACCTCCAAATGTTATAGTACAAGAGTAGCCACACAAACCACTCAGTCATTGACCTTAGTCAGATGTTGGTGATTTATTGAATGCACACTCAAAACCGGTCATAGCCAGAATGACCAGAGTCACAGAGGTCCTGGAAGCCTAACTGTGACAGCAGTCTGCTTCCAAAGCGGGTTTTTGTTTTTTGTTTTGTTTTATATATAAGAAAAACCACAACCAGGTAACAACCAAGTAACCAGGTCTAGGAAAAAAACTGCATCCAGGTGGCAACCAAAAGCAAACCACATCCAGGTAACCAGGTGTAGGAAGCAAGGATGGCAGCACTACATCATTTTGACTAGCTAGACAAAGCACTTCTAATTGACCTTTAATTTGATTGGTCCCAAGTGGAGCTCTAGCTGGGGACTCTTCAGAGTGTCAAAGTAACAAGGCAACAAAGTATGAGTAATTTAATCTTCTAACTAAAATGGAGACTGAAGACAAAATGGCTGCAGTTATGCTAAGGAAGCTACAGCAGGTCTCAACAGTGCAGTGTTAGTGTCAATACAAAAATCATGACACGGCCTGTGATGTGGGCAGTGATGTGACTTCTGAGGAAGTTACACACACAGCTATGCTTTGACACTCTTTAAACATTGCAACACAGTGCAAATAGGTATATTATGTTTTAGGTTACTAGCTGTGCAACTTTAAGATGAATTGCATCTAGGGGCTGGAGAGATGGCTCAGAGGTTTAAGAGCAAGTACTATCCTTGTAGAAGACTCGAGTTTAGTTCCCAGCAGCCGTGTCAGGCACCCATGTCTTCTGGCCACCAAGGGCACCTGCACTTAGAAGCACATACCCACACACAGGCATGCATACACATAATTAAACATGAAAACAAATCCTTAAGAATAGTGGACAAGCCTATAAACAATTCAAATGGTTCTTAATAGGGGGGTGAGGCAACCAGACTGTTGCCTGACAACCAGAGAAAAGATAAAGAATAGCACCTAGATCTCTTTTTCTTTCTTTCTTTCTTTCTTTCTTTCTTTCTTTCTTTCTTTCTTTCTTTTTTTTTTTTTTTAAGGCAGGGTTTCTCTGTGTAGTCCTGGCTGTCCTGGACTTGCTTTGTAGAACAGGCTGACCTTGAACTCATAGAGATCTGCCTACCTCTGCTTCCTGGTGCTGGAAGGCGTGCGTCATCATGCCCAGCTTGCACCTAAGTCTCTGTAGTCTCCTTCCTAGATGCAAAGCACTAGCTGTAAACACAATGCGCACAGTAAGTCACTGCTGAGCCATGTAAACTCATGATAAGAGTATATTTTCATACATATCCTAAAGAATACAATTCAATTATTTTTAAGATGAGGTATGGCACTGCATGAAGGAGCAGAATAAAGGCTAGATTTTACTGAATATATGTGGTCATCTAGCTTATGTGGTAGTGGTATACACCTTTAATCCCAGGAGGATCTCTGAGTACAAGGCCAGCCTATTCTACAGAGCTTCAGGCTAGCCAGAGCCACATAGAGAAACCCTGTCTCAAAAAACTACCTGCATAATAAAAAAACTTAAAGATGATGTTTCCAGGAGCAGAGTAAGAGATGAAACTAATTGTTCTTGCTGGCGTGAGCAAAGGTTAGTTTAGGATTGAAAAACACATTCATATGAAAGTAAACTCGGCCGGGCGGTGGTGGCGCACGCCTTTAATCCCAGCACTTGGGAGGTAGAGGCAGGCGGATCTTTGTGAGTTCGAGGCCAGCCTGGTCTACAAAGCGAGTCCAGGACAGCCAGAGATATTCAGAGAAACCCTGTCTCGAAAAACCAAAAAAAAAAAAAAAAAAAAAGAAAGTAAACTCGTTGAATATATCCCAAGTGCATAAATAACATTAAGAAATCTTAAGCGGGCTGGAGAGGTGGCTCAGAGGTTAAGAGCACTGGCTGTTCTTCCCAAGGTCCTGAGTTCAATTCCCAGCAACCACATGGTGGCTCACAGCCATCTACATTGAGATCTGCCCAGGCATATATGTAGAGCAAATACTGTATACATAATAAATAAATTTAAAAAATGTATACATAATAAATAAATTTAAAAAATGTTTAAAAAAAAAAGAAATCTTAAGCTTTTCAGTAGCAACACTGATCACAACAATAGCAGTCATAACACCATTGCTTTACTGGGAGTCTGGTACACTGTCACATGACCAAGCCAATAATGCTAATGTCACAGAGTAATAAGAGTTTCAACACAGTAGGGCACAAAGTTCGGCTGGAGCTCAGCAGTTATAGAGTAACTGCTGCTTTTGGAAAGAACCCAAGTTTGTTCTGAGCATGTAGGCCAGATGGCCCACACCTGCCTGCAACTCCAGCTCCAGGGGATCTGACGGCCTCTGACCTCCACAGGCATGCACATGCACATAGCCACACACAGACATGCATGTGTAACACAGGGAAAAAAAACAAACAAACAAACAAACACAAACCGAGAAAGCAAGCTGTGTTCTAACAGAAGCAATGGACATTCCTAGCACAATGCTCAGGCTGAGGATTCTGCTCTGCAGCGTTAGTTGGGCAGCAAGTTGAAGCAGTAGGGGAAGGGGAGACTACATTGTGTGGTTATGGACTGAAACAACTGCCAAAGCTGGGGCTGTGGCAAAGAAAGTGGAACTGTTTCTGCTGAACGCACAAACATGGGGCAAGTCAAGATCCATGTGTATGACAAGTGTGAAAAGCTGAAACATCAGATAAAACCAACAATGTCATAGTAAAACTCAGATTCAGCAGTTAACTTTGAAATACACGAAGGAAACTGTATAAAAAGGAAGAAATCAAGAAATCAATGTACATTGTTTATTATCCTAAAAGTGTTTAGCTTGTCTTACCTGTATAGATTATACACTAAGTAAAAGTTGAAGGGAGTTTTCTTTCTTTCTTTTTATCTTCCTTCCTTTTTTTTTTTTGTTTTGTTTTTCGAGACAGGGTTTCTCTGTATAACAGGTCTGGCTGTCCTGGACTCCCTTTGTAGACCAGGCTGGCCTCCAACTCACAGAGATCCACCTGCCTCTGCCTCCCAAGTGCTGGGATTAAAGGTGTGTGCCACCACGCCCGGCCTCTTTTCTTTTTTTTTTTTTTTTTGAGACAAGGTCTCAATATGTAGCCCTGGCTGTTCTGGAACTCACTATGTAGACCAGGTTGGCCTTGAACTCACAGGCCTGCCTCTGCCTCCTGAGGGCTTGGATTAAAGGTGTGGGCCACTACCCTGGCAAAGGGAGGTTTTTCTTTGTATGAAATTTCCATCCATAATTTAGATTGTTTGGATACTTGAACACACCCCTGAATAGGGGAGAAAAAAAAGAAAAAAGAAGAAATAAAAAAGGAGGACATGCCTGCTACTAGGTATGGTGGAGAAGGTTTATGGTAGGTAAAAGGGAGAACATAGCCAGAGGCAGAGACATATAAGAGAGTCCAGAATGAACATGACCCTGAGCTGGGCCACAGAGGAGAAGTGGGAAAGAAGAGAGGAGAGCCAGGAGACCAAGAGGCCAGGAGGATAAAGGGTAGACAAAAGGGCTGGGTTATCAGTTAAATTATATAGGAAGGGATCCTGGGGAAAGAGCTGCCCAGACTCTAGGCTTAAGAAGTTTAGGGAAGGGGGCAGGGTATGCCAGCCATCACAGGTAACAGGTAGGGACTTAGGAATGCTGGGAGAATCTGGCAGCCAGGTCCACTTTGATATGTTAAATAGGTATCTCACTTAGCCATTTGTCCCAGGTTTGAGACCTAACACCCCTCATGAAGAGTCATGTACTGTTCATTGTAAGTCAACTGAGTTCAATACTCTGTATGTTTTCCATAGCTAATCACAAAGCTATGTCTCAACTATCTGTTGAGGTCTAGATGACCCCATGCCTAAGCCTTCCCAACCCTGATGAACCCTAGCCCTGAGGACTCCCACTCCTCATGAACCCTGGTCCAGAGGACCCCACCCCTGAGTATTCCATCAATAATCAACTTTGCAGACACAATTAAAAGATTAGCACTTTGCCAAGCTTAAAGAACAAATTTACTTAGGTGTATATCCACCAAACTATTTTTTTAATGTCAATTATGCCTCAATAAAGTCCAAGAAAAAGGAAATGAGTCTAGACTGATTCTTTGCCTGTGTGTTAGCTTTCTGTTACTGTGACAGGGTGGGATGCTCAAGATAGGGTCCTTGGTAGTATGAGTCACCAGAGGCAGGGGTTGCCAGAGGTGGGGTCACCAGGTGTTGGGGTACTCAGGTGTAGAGATCACCAGGGGTAGGATTCTCAGGATTGGAGGTTCTCAAGGGTGGGGTACTCGAGAGTGGATCCTTGGGGCTGGGATTCATCAGGGGGGAGAGTCCTTATAGGTGGGTCCTCAAGGGTGTGGTCACCAGGAGAAGGGGTTTTCAGACCTGGGGTACTCAGGGGTGAGGTCTTCAGGGCTGGGGGTTCATCAGGGGTGGGAGTCCTTAGGGGTGGGGTCATATTAATCTCAACAGACAGTATTTGCTTTATGATTAGCTATGAAAAACATAGTCATGAACTCAGCAGTCTACAGTGAGCATTTCATGGTTCTCCATGGGAGGCCTTGTAAGCCTGAACAATCTAAATAGTCCTTTAACTTTCTAGCAAAACATCTTCAGTCAGGCTCTGTGGAAAGATGGTGGCCTTACTCTTGGCCTGTCTAGTGGTGGCATCCTTTCTCTGTAGGTCTAAAGGATTTTTTGTTTTGTTTTGTTTTTCCAGACAGGGTTTCTCTGTGTAGTCCTGGCTGTCTAGAACTCACTCACTCTGTATACCAGGTTGGCCTTAAACTCACAGAGATATGCCTGCCTCTGCTTCCCAAGTGCTGGATTAAAGGCATGTGCCACTGTAGCCCTGGCTGTCCTGGATTCGCTTTGTAGAGCAGACTGGCCTCGAACTCACAGAGATCTGGAGATCTGTTGGGGGAAGGTCTAATAAAGGCTGATTTCAATGCTGAGGTCTGGTTCCCGCCCCTTCTGAGGCATTCTCTGATTGAGTAAATGCTGAGGCCTGAGATTGGGCAAAGACAGAGGTAGGTGGGACTAAGGTGTGTGGGCTTCTGAAGCAGAAATGTTGATGGGTAAGAGAAGCCTCCAAGAGAAGAAACAAAGAGCAGGAAGGAAGATACATGCCATGGATTAGAGAAAAGAACCTCATTCCACGTGACTTGGAACATCAGCATAGAGTGGAGAAAAACAGCCCAGGGTACGTATGTATATTATACAGGGCTTTATTCAGAAACAGAATTAAGAGCTAGCTTAGATGGGCCAAGATTGCTCAATTCAGGCCAAGGCTTGTTAAAATCCATGTGGTGTCTGTGTGCTTATTTATAATGGCTGGTTAAGGATTAACAGCCGCCAATCAATTAACAGTAATATAAATACTGTTAAACAATTTAATTATTTCTACAAACATCTGCCTGCCTCTGCCTCCCCAGTGCTGGGATTAACAGCATGCGCCACCACGCCCATCTTATTTTTTTATAGTTTTGATTACATTTTATTCATTTATTTTTCTTTCTGTGTGGGGAGAGTGAGCACACATGTGAGCGACTGTGCACAAGTCAGAGAACAACTTTGTGGAATTTTTTTTCCCTCTGTGTGGGACCCAGGAATTGAACTCAGATTGCCAGACTTCTTTACCCTGAGCCTTCTCTCTGGCCTTCAAAGGGTTTTCTCACTGGCCAGATCCAGTGAGAAACAAAACAACAAAAACAAACACCTTCTGGCATCAACTATATCCAAAATTTTAAATTTCCACTGCAACAGTGGAAAATGCTGAACATCTTGATGTGGCCACTGCAGTACAGGGCTCCACAAACACCTCCCCAGAAAAGTTCACGCTCCTGGGTCAACATGGAAAACAGGGAGAGGGGAATAAATGAGGTCCCTGGAACCAGGCTGGAAGAAAGGCCTGGAAACCAATCTCTGGCTTGTGTCCTTCTGGTGGGAGAGAGCGGCTGGTTGCTGAGCCTCACAATACCAAGCATGAAAAGTGAAACCAATCAGGCAGACTTTAGCTTCTTGCTGGGCAGCATAAGCATTTCCAGGAAAAAAAAACCAAAAAACTGTTTTTGTGGTTTCAAGACCCCAAGACTTACAGGAAGACCTGAACTTGAGACTCCTGAGCACCTAAAAACCTGCAATAAAATGTACAGCAATAATTTATAATCACATGGAATCAGTAATGAACAGCTGCAAAAACCCTACAGGAAGATAAGGACCACCCAAAGCGATAGATAGCCGACTTCAGAGGGACAAAGGTTGAAGGTGAATTGCTGATTACTACCCACAGGGCTACAAAGCTCCTCTTGATCTCTGGAACTTAAGATACTGGATTGAGAGTAATTGTAGGAAGGCTGGGGACAAATGCTTAGCAGTGCAGAGAATGTGTTCCAAGTGGATGCACCTACTGGTAGCTAGGCATCTGTCCATCACCCCTATGCTCACCCCTCCTGACCCACAGTGTGAGTGGACGGTCCAGGCTTTACTGTGGATCAGCAGAAATGAAGAAAGAATAAGAAGCTACTGTTACAATTGCTGGGAGATACATTTTTTTTTTCTCTTGGGAAGTACACACATGGTAGTAGCCTGAGGTCAAGGTTACAGGATAGGCCCTTCTTTCTTGGGAGGAAGTGATTGCTTCTTAATCTGAAAAATAGGGCTCTATTTGTGTAGCAGGGACAAAGAGCATGAGTCACCGTGAGATTTCAATGCACACTGGCGGAGTAGGCTTGCACAGGCAGACGCGTATTAGATAGCAGCAACCAAAGCCCTTGTTTGTGGGTTGGCAGAGCATGAGTCACTGTGAGACTTCAATGCATACTGGCGGAGTAGGCTTGCACAGGCAGACGCGTATTAAATAGCAGCAACCAAAGCCCTTGTTTGTGGGTTGGCAGAGCATGAGTCACTGTGAGACTTCAATGCATACTGGCGGAGTAGGCTTGCACAGGCAGACGCACACGTATCAGATAGCAGCAACCCAAAGCCCTTGTTTGTGGGTTGGCTTGTGTTTTGTTTGTTTTTCATGTCAGAAGCTCGCATTGCTGACTTTCAAATGGGACATTGTTTTATCTTGACTATTTTATTAGCAAACTGAGTTGTCTATTTTCTCACTCAAATTGCTTTATTTATTTTGAAAAGATTTTGTTTTATTGCTAATTATGTGTGTATGTGTGCATTTGGGGATGGGGTTCGTACCTGTGAATACGTATGCCTGTGGTGGCCAGAACCACTGCATTCCTTGAAACTGGAGTTATAGGGGGTCGTAAACTTGATGATGTGGGTGCTGGGAACCGAACTCCAGTCCTCCTCAAGGGTCGCGTTAACAGCTTATCTCTCTGTCCATGATCGTATTGTTTTAGGAGGTTTAAAAATACAGCGTCTCTCAATGATGCTTTGCTCATGTAAAGCCAAAAGCGAATGGAGTAGGTAGGAGCACCAGTGACTGACACACAAACAGGAAGAATATATCTTGGAAGCCGGCACTGTTTGCTGGTCTGCTGGTTTCTAGGAACCTTCTGTGTGGAAATTTATATTTCGCATGCATAATGTAAAGAGCCTGCAGCCCAGCTGTGAATCTTCAAGACACTCAGGAAAGGTAGATGAGAATTCAAAGAAACAGCTGTGCCACAGACAAGCCAAGAGACTGAACTAAAAGAATGTCGTGAGGGCTTGGGAGATGGCTCAGTGGGCAAAGCGCTTCTTCCTCAAGTGGGCAGACCTGTGTTTGAA
Organism: Lophiomys imhausi; assembly: GCA_907164525.1. NCBI lineage: Eukaryota > Metazoa > Chordata > Mammalia > Rodentia > Muridae > Lophiomys > Lophiomys imhausi. The sequence goes on from CAJQZJ010032020.1 coordinate 9,128,960, forward strand.
ACTCCAGAGGCAATAGTGAACACGGCTGTAATCCTAAAGTTCCCACTGAGAGATGAGAGGCAGAGATGGGAGAAACTGAAGGCTGGCTAGCCTGGGGAATCCAGGGGAAAACAATAAAGAGATTCTGCTTCAAAACAAGGTGGAAGATGAGCACTTCATCCATGTACACTCTGTGGCATGTGTGCACCTGCACTCATGCAGGAACACATACAAATAGATCATATGTGTATATATGTATAATGTATATATATGTATATATTATATATTATGCAGATTTAAAAAATAGTAAAGACTATGAAGAGCCACTGCCATTTTCCTACTATTCATCCAGTGAGGGCTGGGGACAGGGCTCAGTGGTTAAGAGCACTTACTGCTCTTATAATGGGTTCCCACTGCACACACAGTAGCTCACAACTGCTTGTAATTCCAGTTCCAGGGGATCTGACTCCTCTGGCTTCCTTGGGCACCTGTGCACACATGGTGCACATAAACTCTCAAAGGCACACACGCACACACAATTAATAAATAATAACAAAAGATCCACTCAGCAACAACTAATATTCAAGAGACAAACTGACACAAACAGAATGTGGCTCTCATTTCATGACTAAGGAGAGAGACCCTACTTAGTCCCTGGCAAAAGACTCCACTGTCCTCGAACAGAGCTCCATGGCTGAGGTCCAGCTGATTCCTTTTCTCTTTTTTCGATTTATTTATTTTTCATGTGAATTTTCTGTGAGGCTGTCGGATTCCTAGAACTGGAGTTATAGACTGTTGTGAGCTACCATGTGGGTGCTGGGAACTGAACCCGGGACCTCTAGGAAGAGCAGCCAGTGCTCTTAACCGCTGAGCCATCTCTCCAGCCCTGGTTCCCTTTCTTTCCTCTGGTCTAGTGGCCTTTGCATTCAGGGTGCTGCAGGATGCCCAGGATGTGACCTCATGCCACCAGTTAGACTGATTGCAGCCAATCCTCCTGGATCAAAAGGAGCCTTCTCGGGCGAGTTGTGTGTGGAGTTTGGGGTGGGAATAGACAGATTTGAGATTATCGTCCATAAATGCCAACCAGTGAGGTGTGGTTCCTGGAAAACTCCTGTGGTTCTTTTTTTTTTTCTTGTTTTTCTTTTTCTTTTCTTTTCTTTTTTGGTTTTTCGAGACAGAGTTTCTCTGTGTATCTCTGGCTGTCCTGGTCTTACTTTTGTAGACCAGGCTGGCCTCGAATTCACAGAGATCCGCCTGCCTCTGCCTCCCAAGTGCTGGGATTAAAGGTGTGTGCCACCACCACTGGGCAACTCCTGTTTTTTTCATGTGAAATCCTACCAGGTGTAGCTTCTACAGGGTCACTGTCCCCAGTACAGAGCCGCCAGTCTTGATAGGACTGGAACAGGTTCAGCAGAGTGTAAAAATGGGGGCAGCCTGAACTATGGAGCACACTGGGAAATTTTTTTCTGAAACTGGCTTTTCCTCTTTAGACAAATCTATCTCTTAGAGTTTGGGAAAGGATTTGGAACTGGGCTCAAAATGAAACAAAGCAAACCCCTCAAGGTCCAGCCAGTGGCTTAGCTTCCCTTTGGGGTGTGTGGCCTTGTCTCCTTCTCCAACTTCTGGAAGAGCCTCTCATTTCATGTGATGCGAGTCAATTGATCATCTCTTAATTAATTGTACTCTGGCAGTCCTGGAGGGCTTGACCAGGACCAGATTGAGGATCAGCCTGAGGACCAGACTGCCTCTGAGTGACTATCTGGCAGGGCTGGGGATCAAAGTCAGCCGTCCAGAGCAGGAGGGAAGAGATGAGACACAGGCACGGCATGGTCCAGAGCTCTCAGGCTGGCTGTGGCCAACTGGCTTCAGGCCCAACTTGTGTAGAAAATCCTTCAAAGCAGTTACCTTATTGGGGTAACCTGGTTGAAATATTGGGATCCTTTTTGACCCTTTAAGGTTCGATAAAGTCTTTGGTGGATATATTATATGTATTGGGTAATAGCCTTAGGTCATGAAGAATTGACTATCGCCCCTGGCCATAAAAAGTGCCTTAGCCCTGGCTTCACCATTCTGCTCCATCTGCAAGAGCAGTATGCCTGGGTCTCAAAACTAACCTACCCTGCTTACATCAAATCACACAAAAAAATAAAGCTGTAATTTCCTGGGGGCTACCTATGTATAAGTACGTGTCCTCCAGCCCCTCTAAATGTGTTCAACATTCATCACTCAGAAAGGTCAGGGCCTCTCACTGTTCATTAAGGCAGTGTCAGCCTGGGTGAGATCGAAGTCTGACTGTTTCTCTGCCTCATTTTTACCTTTCTTACAATTTGACCATCTGGACAAACTTCTGAAAATTATTGAGAACAGAATGACTCCTCTAAAGGGCTGTTAGGGTGTAGAGACACACTAGCCAGCTTTGCAGCACAGAATTCTGGGGTCATTGTTTAATCTGAGGGTAGAGGAGGTGAGCTTACCTTTGGCGCCCACCATAAACTTTCCTCTTATTTTGAACTGAGATCAGCTGGATTTATGATAACTGGCTCCTGTCCTCTCTGCACTCTTCACCTCACAAAAGCAGTGGAGTCAGGAGCCACCTTTGCCTCAAGACAGCAGGAGACCTGGAAGTCAATTCCCTCAGGGCCACAGAGAGTTTGCATGTCACAGTGAGACACATGTGGTATGAGTTAGGGTCACATGTTGAAACCATGTGGGAATGAGACACCAAATCTGCTTGATCTGGAGCTATGCCGCCCACCCCCAATCTCTGAGAGATATACCAGGATCCTTTCTTTAGTTTCAAAGCAAATGACAGGTGACTTTGTCAACAAAAAGAAAAGGAAGGCCCTATGTCTGCCTGCATATAGGCACATATGTGCAAGTATACATGTGTTGAGTGTTTTCCTGTGACACACATAGCTACATGCAGACTCCTGGGAGTGGGTACAGCACCCACATCCCTGAGAAGTGTCAGCAATGCTCGGTGTGCAGGGCAGAAGGACGCACAGCATGGCTGAGAAGCTAGACTTTAAGTGTGTGTAACACAGGGATTCACACCTGAGCCTTTTCACATGCTGCTGAGTGACAGGAGCAAGGAAGAGGTGACGTGTCGCGTCCCCCCTTGTCCAGCAAGGAATGACGCAACTCGCAAAACTCTTCTCCAGCAGTTTATTCAGGTCCCTTGAAAACAGTCTTCCGAATTCCGAATGCCCGGGCAGACCCAACCCACAGGCTAAATACTAAATGAACAGCCAGTCAAGTAAAAAGCCAAGTGGTGCTATCTTAGAGGTCCATGTATGTGGAAGCAAGCCAGATCAGCGGTCTATGCCAAATATGAACTTATCATCATAGAGAGCGCTCACCGTCAGGCTGGTGGAAGGCGGAGACCAGTGCCATCTTTAGGGCGCGGCACTTCGCAGCTCTCTACAGTTCCTCCTTTTTTATTTTTTCTAAAATTGGTAAAAGTCCCTGGAAAGGCTTCGTAATCCCTCTATCTGGGGATCTCACGGTGGGCCTGAGCCTGTAGGAGGGCGGTGCTCAAACTCTTACCCATCTCTGGGTCAGCCTCCCCACTCGGGACTGCCCTGTCTTAGGTGGCCGAGACTTACCCGTCAACTCCGTCACTGACTTGCCAGACCCTAATATCCGTGGAACGAATACCTCAGTGGGCAGGGACTATGCTTAGTGAAGATTTACTTCACGGCAGCAAGCCATGCCTGAGGGGACTGGCCCGCCTCAATGGCGACAAGGGCTTGTATAATTATGGCTGCATTACGCTTTTGTGTAGCTCTCATTTTATAGATGCACCATAGGCAAACCAGAGAGGCTAGTATCATTAGTATCGCCAAAGAGCCTACACCCGCCCACTCCTTAAGATGATCCATAGCCGTCTGTATCCAGGAAGTCAAGCCAGTAGCCAGGCTCAGATCCACCCGAGTGGAGTTGATGTGGACGATTGTCGCTCTCAGCTCTCTCATCAAATTTTCAAACTCGCTGGGCGGTGGTGGCGCACGCCTTTAATCCCAGCACTTGGGAGGCAGAGGCAGGCGGATCTTTGCGAGTTCGAGGCCATCCTGGTCTACAAAGTGAGTCCAGGACAACCAGAGCTGTTAAACAGAGAAACCCTGTCTCGAAAAAAACCAAAAAAAAAAAAAAATTTTCAAACTCAGCCGACCAATCCTGTAAGAGGAACTTTGACAATTGTCTAGACAAATTAGCAGCTTTTGTATAATTTTGATATTGTACGGAAGTAACACACAAACCTTGCAATTTCCACTCACACCCCAATTGTGCTAGTTGCCAAAGAGAATCAATCTGTTCTTGTATTAAATCTATGCGTTGATTAACTATCATAAGACCTCCTTTGAGATGAGAATTCATAGAGGTCTGAGTATCCAATGCCTGTGCCACAGTGGCTGAGATGTTATTCAGGGCATTGGCAGTCTGTATAGAACTAGACAAGGCAATAGCTGAGGCAGTAGCTCCCACAGCAGCAACAGTGATAGCAGTAACAATAGCTGCAGTGATGCCAAAATCTCTTTTAAGCCTGAATAGCATCATGGTATTAGGGGCCTCTACAGGAACTGGTACATATCGAGGCATTCTAGTCACCACAGCCACAGGAAAGGCTGTGGCATTCCAGCATAGGGCATAAAAACATGTGCCCGGAGTGCATACTAACTTTTCTTCACCTAAGGATGCACTCCCATTACTTATAATCCACAGAAAAGGAGGCCAGAGACATACTGGCGAAGCTGAAAAGTTCTTGTTGCGGTAAGAATGAAACAAAGAATTCCAAGTACCAGAGCCACTACCGCTAGAGAAATCCAATCTGGTAGCAGACCCTAGGGAAAAATTACCTCTTTGATAAATTCCTCCTCCAAGCATAATGACAGGTCCCAAGTCCATGCAACTTCCATTTACTCCACACAAAAGCCACAAATCAAAAGGATTGGTGGCAGTCTGCTGAGGATCCCTAGTAGATATATCAAACATTCCTGTACAAGACTTATTCACTATATTACTAATCATGGGGCTAAAGGAAAAATAATCTTGTTGAACCCAAACTGCTCTGCGCTCCTGACATACTCACTACTACTATCACCAGGATCCTTAGGAAGGTCTTCATGACGAATCTTCCTCACAAGGCGTTCAGGCACCCACACTGGATCTTGTTGATCCTGAGGAAAAACACAAACAGACCCTCTCGCCCATGTTAGCACGGGGTCAGGCCCCCTCCAAGAGCCTGTCAGAATATCCTTCCACTTCACCATGCTTTTAGGTGAACCATGGGAATCCTGATGTCTGTCCGCTGCTGAGCGGCCTTGAGCATCCAAATTGAAAAAATTTAAAGTAAATAAGGCTAAAGACATTCTCTCCTTGGGGGTACGGAAGACATTCTCTCCTTGGGGGTACGGCCTTGGCCTATTCCCCCTTTTTGTTTTTGCAAGCATTCTTTCAAGGTGCGATGAGCACGCTCCACAATTCCTTGTCCTTGAGGATTGTATGGTAATCCGTGATTAAGCTGTACCTCCATCTGATTACAGAAGGAGACAAAGGACTGTGCTGTATAGGCTGTTCCATTGTCCATTTTCAGCTGCTGTGGTTTTCCCCATGCAGCCCAGGCTTCTAAGCAATGTCCTATGACATTGCGAGTCTTTTCTCCACTCATAGGTGTAGCATGTATGATACCTGAGCAGGTATCCACAGATATGAATATATTTTAATGTTCCAAATTCTGAAATGTGGGTAACGTCCATTTGCCAGATTTTAAGTGGCATCAACCCTCTAGGGTTCACTCCCACACTGGGAGGATGATGATGAATCACACACTGAGGACAGTCCAAAACTACTTGTCTAGCATTTGCTCTAGACAAATGGAATTTCTGCTGTAGAGTTTTTGCATTTACATGAAATAATTGGTGAAACTGTCTGGCTTGATCCAGGAATGAGCTCCAAAAAATGCATTCCATCCTGGTCCATTGATCAACTTTATCATTACCTTCACTTAATGGTCCAGGTAATCCTGTATGTGCTCTGATATGTTGAATATAAAAACATCTTTTTCTCTGCCAGATTAAAACTTGTAACTCTTGTAATAAGGCACATACAGTACTACTATTCTTAATAGGACCTGCTAATTCTAATATTTTCACTGCGTTGACCACATAAACTGAATCTGAAATCAAATTGAATGCAAATTAACATTTTTTAAACACCTTAATTACTAATTTTAACTCTACTATTTGGGGGGAGCCCGGTTGAAATTGACATAACACAGGCTCTTGTCTTTCTATCAAATAGGCTCCACAGCCTGTCTTTGAGCCATCAGTAAATACATTTGGTGATCCTTGAAGTGGTACTGCTGAAGTAACCTTAGGGAATATCACTGGGTGCTCCTTAAAAAATAATAGCATGGATGTCTAGGATAATGGTTATCAATCACTCCTTCAAAGCTACATTGCAATATTGCCCAGTCATCTACAGTGCCACACAAAATCTTAATTTGATAACTGGAATAAGGCACTATTATACTGGCAGGAGCAACTCCAAAAGACTGCAAGCATTGTTGGATACCATTCAAGGCTAAAGCAGCAAGTGCAGTGGGATAATGTTCTATTCTGTTCTTACTTGTGTCCACATCCCCGGGCAGAAAGATCTCCCTACTTTCAGGGACTGAACTGGCTGCTCTGTCTGAGTGGCTTCTGGATATGGGGGAGGAGTTGAAGGCGCCATGGCAACGGCTTTGTTTACACCAGCTGCCGCCAGCGTGGCTGAACGTGCTGTAACAACAACTCCACCCACTCCGACTGCCGCTGACGTGTCAGGCGCCATGGCAACAGCTCCTCCCACACCGACTGCTGACGTGTCAGGCGCCATGGCAACAGCTCCACCCATACCGACTGCCGCAGCGGCTCCTCCCACACCGACTGCCGCCTGCTCAAATCTTTCGCCTTTGTTACTTTCCTTTTCACTGTCTACCTGCTCAGATCTTTCCCCTCCATCCTGAAAGACAGGATAGTACAGCTCATGTCTCACTTCCCTCCAGACATTTGGACAGAATGACCGCCCACTAGGATCACTCAGAGGGGAAGTCTCATTATATGAAGGTGGGGCCATCACAGGCGGCCCCGGACCTGAGGGCTCTATCCGGGTGCAGTCAGAACTCTTCCTCAAAGATGACTTCTCCATTTTCTTTGTTAACCTTTTAAGTTCCTCTTTAGACTCTGAGCTATCCTCTTCCAAAGTATCTTTCCCAGATTTGACCAAGCGCTCCATTTCTGTGAGGCACTCTCTGCTTTCCTCACCTTGCTCTGCCAGTTGTGTCTTCTACTCGTCCGAATCACGGAACTTTATTGCTCCCTCCCGGAGACCTTATTGCCTCTTTACCGAGGTCCTTATTGCTCCCTCCGGAGACCTTATTGCCTCTTTACCGAGGTCCTTATTGCTCCCTCCCGGAGACCTTATTGCCTCTTTACCGAGGTCCTTATTGCTCCCTCCCGGAGACCTTATTGTTCGCAACTTCCCACGAAACTTTACCTTTTGTTCGCAATCTCCGCGAAACTTTACTTTTTGTTCACTATCTCCGTGAAACTTTATTGTCCTGATTTATCCCAGGAACTTACCAACGCGTTGCCCCTGACTGCAGGAGTTCTGAGTCTTTTCTGGGTTCCCCGTACGGGCCACCACTTTGTCGCGTCCCCCCTTGTCCAGCAAGGAATGACGCAACTCGCAAAACTCTTCTCCAGCAGTTTATTCAGGTCCCTTGAAAACAGTCTTCCGAATTCCGAATGCCCGGGCAGACCCAACCCACAGGCTAAATACTAAATGAACAGCCAGTCAAGTAAAGCCAAGTGGTGCTATCTTAGAGGTCCATGTATGTGGAAGCAAGCCAGATCAGCGGTCTATGCCAAATATGAACTTATCATCATAGAGAGCGCTCACCGTCGGGCTGGTGGAAGGAGGAGACCAGCGCCATCTTTAGGGCGCGGCACTTTGCAGCTCTCTACAGTGACGGACTTTGAAGTGACTACCTCCCATACTCTTCCCATGGGGAGGTGACCCACAAACAAAGCTTCTATGTGGGTAACCACGTGCAGGTGGTACATAGCCCTGTTCCCAGGGTGAAACCCCCAACTCCAGACTGTTCCAGCTGGAAGGAGATTTCTTGGTAAATGGCTTCTTCAAGAAGAGGCTGTGGTACTCTGCACACCATGTGTCCACATACTGCATCAATCTGCTCAGTCCCTTTGCCTGAAATTTTATCTGGTGTCCAGTCCATAAATACACCCTTCCGAGCAGCCAGGGTCCTTCCCAGAGAGCTCTGGCTATTCTCACTCTTGGGAGGAGTGACCATAGTTCCACAGTTGTCTTGCTGGGATCATTAAAAAGTAACACTCTAAAGTATCCTTCCCGAACTTGGAGACTCACTCTACTTGGCTCATGTAGACATTCTATTTAAAGAGGACAAAGGTACTGCTTGTGCCAGGGACTGAGTGTTTGTTTACAGCAGCCACACCTCCTTAGGCTACCTGTGAGGGGTTGGCTTCCGCTGCAGAGGAGGGAGGGCCTCTGAGCCTCTAGCTGTTTCTTTTCTTTTCTTTTTTAAAGATTTATTTATTTTATGTAGGAGTGCTCTATCTGCATACACACCTGCAGTTAGAAGAGGGCATCAGATCACAGATGGTCGCGAGCCACCATGTGGGTGCTGGGAATTGAACTCAGGACCTCTGGAAGAGCAGCCAGTGCTCCTAACCGCTGAGCCATCTCTCCAGCTGTTTCTAAAAAATCACTTATATACAAGAATTGGGAGGTGGTAACAGGCCACAGTTGTTGCCTTTCTTTCTTTCTTTCTCTCTTTCTTTCTTTCTTTCTTTCTTTCTTTCTTTCTTTCTCTTTCTTTCTTTCCTTCCTTCCTTCCTTCCTTCCTTTCTTTCTTTCTTTTCTTTCCTTCCTTCCTTTTCTTTTCATTTGGTTTTTCGAGACAGGGTTTCTCTGTGTAGCCCTGGCTGGCCTGGAACTCGCTCTGTAGACCAGTCTGACCTGGAACTCAGAGATCCACCTGCCTCTGCCTCCTGAGTGTTGGGATTAAAGATGTGCACCACCATGCCCAGCTTATGTAGACTTTAATGAAATTAAAATCCCCCTGTAGCCCAGCAGGGACAGGAGTCTGCTTCTTGTCCCTGCTCTGGTGACAGTGGAGAAGCAGAGGCCAGTTATAACGGCAAAGGGTGGAAAAGAGCCCAGTGGATAGTGGCAATCTTGCTGATGTTCCCTGGTGGAGTGAATGTTCCTTACGTGGGAGAGAGCATGAGGAAGTTCCTACCACAATGGTCCCTTTGGGTCTCAGGGATAGAGACACCCTGGACCAGGGGGCCTGTTCTACCTTCTTTGTAACAGCAAACACCTTTCTGACTTCAAATCCCAAGCCTGTCAATCATCTATCGACTGAGTTCCCATCAGGAACACTTCTGGGCAAGGACATCCTGCAGTATGCTGCCTGCTATCATTTTGAGTGAGAGAAGTCCAGGGTGACAGAGACACTTAAAAAGAAAAATCTCTCAGCCACATCTCCCTCTGTCACTCTGTGATGACAGAGCCCTTGCCCCAAGGCCCCTCCTTTTCCTGACCCCAGGGAGATTTGCCCACAGTAGAAGATTCCTACAGTAGAACCAGGCTCTGAAGTGCTAGGGAGATGCTCAATGGTTGAGAGCACTTGGTCTTGCAGATGACTTGGGTTTAATTCACAGCACCCATATTGTGGCTCACAAATGCTCATGACTCTAGTTCTAGGGGATCCAATACCCTTTTCTGACTTCTATGGGCAATAGGCGTGCCCATGATACACAGACATAGTTGTAAGCAAAACATTCATGCACATAAAATAAGTACATCTTTTAAAAATGTTTTGTTATTATTTTTAAGAAGAATGAGGCCGTGACATACACGGACAGGTAGCCAGTGGTGCCCACTTTGGAGACTCAAGCCCGCCCATTTCTTCATGTTTTCTGGTGAACCAGTTAGCATAGTGCTAATCTTAGGTCCAGTACAGAGGTAATCACTGGGCCTTGCAGGGATTTCTGAGGCTGCAACTTGCATCATAGACGCTGAGAAAGCTACTAGAGTGGACTGTGGGTGGGCAGAAACCTGTTCTATGAAGGGGACAGGAAGGACAGAAAATCAACAAGCAGTTGGGGGCACAGAAGATTTGCCACACCACGCACTATTGGGCCTGTGGGAAAGTGCAGCTGTGAGGACCCAGGACCGCTGCTGTTCTCCCAGTGGAGTTGGTGTCACTAACACAGGTGTGGTGCGATTCAGAAACATGGAGAAGGGGCTGGAGCCGTTGCTTTTGCTGTGGACCCAAGTTCGGTAGCCAGGTTCCACATGGCAGCTCACAACTGCCTCTAACTCCAGTTTCAGGACCTCCAGCGATCTCCTTTGACCTCTGAGGCTCCTGCGTGCACGTGGTGCACATGTATACATTCAGGCACACGCATTGAAAGGAGGGGTGGGGGATGGAAGGAGATCGGAAGCCCAGAGACAGTGAGTGAAACTGAAAGTTCAGGCCAGTAAAAGGCAGCAGGGCAGCCCAGTGTGTATGGACTGTGCTGACAATTACGTACCTCCCACTGTGCCCTTGCTAAACAGCAATGCTGGAAAACTGGCACATTCCCCTCTACCCTGGTGCTCAGTGGTCTAGGGCATCATCACATTGCTCAGGAAGTGCCAATGCAGCATACGGAGATCTTTCCTGAACTCAGGGAAACCCACAGGCAGAAGGAGATCATTTATAGGTGGCGTATTCTGTTGGGACCACATACATGCCTTGATCCTTGGCTAGATGGTGGGATTCGAAGAGGGCAGAGAGGTTTCCTAGTAGGTGGGATTGCTGCACCTGAGCTGAGTGGATGGGAGGGAGCAAGTGAACAAATGAGCTGGGACAGCAGCATCCAGGAGCACCATTTGAAGGGTCGGTAGTTCTACAGGGACCAGGCTCACTGGGTCTCAACTGGTGCCATGAACTGAGCTAGAACTGGCTCCAGGAAGGGAGGCTGCAGGGTCAGGCCAGGAGGCTCTGACCTCTCGGTTCCTGGGCAGACTTCTGACCTCCAAGCCACGACATGTAGCAGAGCTCCTCCCCTCTCTGAAGGAGAATGTGGAGTCTGTGCCGCTGAATCCCCAAAACCAGCCATTTCCAGGAACCGAAACTGAAAGCTGATCTGCCGGCAGGCCCCTCCCCTCAGGGGGAGGCAGGCAGGACTCAGGCCTAGAAGTTGAGGAGTTGGCTCAAGGGCCAGGGTGGAGCAGGAGCTGAGAGGAAACCCAGGAGCTCAGGCTGCCTTCAGCTGCTCCCCCTCTTTTACTCGATCTTCCCAGGAGGACCCCGCCCTTCCAAACCTCGATTCTCTCCCTCCTGACCGTCCCGGGGCTGGATTGCAGTTTTGTAAGGCTTCTGAGCACCAGGTAGGTGAGGGGCTCCTAAGTGCAGCTTGGCCTATAAACCTGCTGAGGCAGGAGAGCCTGGGGTCAGGTGTTCCTCTCAGGGACTGTGGGCAACAGGCGCCCTTCCTCACTTTCTTCAGGATCACAGAGTGCCTGGTGTTTTGGCTGAGTAATGTCCTTCCAGCTCACCTGCAGAGAGGCACTGTGCCCCTTTCTTTCCTGCATACCCCTGGCTTTGTGGGTCTTCTTTCTACTTTAGAGAAAGCAAGTGGGATTTTACTCGTATTCTTTCAGTCACACTTTTGATGTTTTCTTTGGGGCTGGAGTCCAGGATCAGAACTTCCCACAGGCGATATCTGGATGGTCTGGAATTATATAAAGTGCATCTGTCTTCACTTGGAACAGGGACTTGGACTCCTGGCTTGGAAGGCTGGGTTCTTTTTTTTTTTTTTTTTTTTTTTTTGGTTTTTTCGAGACAGGGTTTTTCTGTGTAGCCCTGGCTGTCCTGGACTCACTTTGTAGACCAGGCTGGCCTCGAACTCACAAAGATCCGCCTGCCTCTGCCTCCCAAGTGCTGGGATTAAAGGCGTGCGCCACCACCGCCCGGCTGAAGGCTGGGTTCTTAATGAACTTTTTGTCTAACTCGGTTGAGTATTTTAAAATCTGCATTGGAGAAGCTGGCTATTCATCATCTTTAATCTTTCGGAAAATACAAGACACACCTTGAGAGCACACAGTAACATAGAGCAGATCAAAGGGCGGCCATGTAAACTGTGTATATGGCCTTTTCATGCAGGCCTGAGGCTGTATTGCATGTGTGTGTGTGTGCATGCGTGCACATTCGAGTCTGCCTGCCAGTGCCTGTGTGTGCGTGTGTGTGATCCAGAGGCTGATGTCAAGATGTCTCCCTCTGTTACTTTCCACTTTATTGTTTTTTAAAAATAGGATCTCCTAATGAACCTTTTGGCTAGATGGCTGGCCAGCGAGCGAGCCCCCCTGGGACCCTCCTATCTCCACATCCCCAGTGGAGGGGGTGGAGCTGTTTTAGGCATGAGCTATTGTGCTTGTGAGGCAAGCACTTTCCTCATTGAGCCATCTCTCTTGTTCCTCTCACCCCCAGTACTTAAAGAGATCTAGTTCCACATGGAGGGTTGTAGTCAGCATTACACCATCAGAAGAATGGTCAGGAACTGCTCTGTGTAATTCAAGACTTTCTTTCTTTTCCTTTTGAATAGTTCATGGAGGCATTATTATTATTATTATTATTATTATTAATGTTTTACTTCTCTAGGAAAAGAATCCCAGCATTTCCCCTCCTGTGTGTATTTGTCTTGCTTCTTCATGGTCCATGACGCCAGCAGAGGTTGTCTGGATGATGAAGCCAAACTGATGTCAGGATGGGAGGAGATGGTTCTGCCATTTTTCTAGATTTTTGAGTTGCCCACCATATCTAGTGCTGGTCTCTCCACACTTGTTCAACCTGCCTGTGAGGTTTACAGTGATTTCCCCAGCTCTGTCAGTGATCTCAAATTCACCAACCATGCTTCATCATCCCAGTTATTGACTTCACAGTGTGGCCCGGTATAGACCTGGTGCTTGCCTCTCTTCTCAGCATTGCTGATGCTCTTGAGAGCCCTTGCCAGGACACTTATGCGCACCATGTTGACAGCATGGAAAGATGGCAAAAAGAGCTTTCTTTCTTTTCTTTTTTTTTTTTTTAAGATTTATTTATTTATTATGTATACAGTGTTCTGTCTGCAGGTATTTATGCAGGCCAGAAGAGGGCAACAGATTTCATTGTGGATGGTTGTAAGCCACCATGTGGTTACCGGGAATTGAACTCATGCCCTCTGGAAGAGCAGTCAGTGCTCTTAACCGCTGAGCCATTTCTCTAGTCTTCCTTATTTATTTCTAACAATGTAGTCCTCCATCTGTGATCAGATGCTGTACTATCATTTTTCTTTTTCTTTATTTTTTTTGAGACAGGGTTTCTCTGTGTATCTCTGACTGTCCTGGACTCACTTTGTAGACCAGGCTGGGCTTGAACTCACAGAGATCCATCTGCCTCTGAATCCTACAGTGCTGGGATTAAAGATGTGCACTACCACAACTGGCAGTTACAGACAGCTGTGAACTGGAGTGCTGGGATTTGAATCCGGGTCCTTTGGAAGAGCAGCCAGCACTCTTAACTGCTGAGCCATCTCTCCAGCCCCATATCATTTTTCTAATAGGTTCTGAAGAAGATTAAATATCATAAGGCTTGTAAGAGACCCACAAAGTTCAGGCCCACAGAGACTGCATAAAGTTGAAGGCAGAGGGAAGAATCAGAGGAACATCAGTTCAGAGATCTGAGTTGAGACTACCGAGCCTTCACCCAGCCAGCAGAGCTGTGTAGAGAGCATCCTATGGATTTAGTCATGAAGTTGCCACGCAAGGTCTGGAAGGTGGGTAGCATGGCTTGTCCAATGTACAATCAGAAAACTGGGACTTCAGAAACTTGGGTGGTTTGCAAGGAGCTGGCTTGCAAGGGTGAATCTTCAAATACAGGTCCAGACTCTCTGCTGAGCCTCTCCATGCAGAGGTTATGTCTGGGCCCAAGGAGTGGGTAAGTAGCAGCAGACAATGTTTTTGGAATAGAGCTGGACCCACCTCATGAGGGGAACAAAGGGAGGAAGCATCCCAAGAGAGGACTGAGGGGCGAGGCCACCCCAGGAGAGGAGAAAGGAGAGAAACCACCCAGAGGGGAGGCCATCCCAGGAGAGAATTGGTGGGACTACTACAGGAAGCTTCCAATACTTAGAAGTTGCACCCTGGAAGTGGTCCCACGGGTGCAACAGTGAGCCTTATGGAGTATTCACCTGGGCACTTCAGTGTGAGGACAAGACAAGTGTCCCTTTGCTTCATGGGATCCCAAGTGGTGAGTCTGGCTGGGATCTCTTCATGGAACTGTGTGAATCAAAGAGATGGTCTTGAGTTTTGCAGTTTTTATTTATTTATTTTTGAGATAGGGTTTCTCTGTGTAACCCCTGGCTGTCCTGGAACTCTGTAGACCAGGCTGGCCTTGAACTCAGAGATTCTCCGGGCTCTGCTGGGATGAAGGGCATTCACTACCACATCTGGCTGAGTTTTGACATTTTTATTTTATTTATTTAAGATTTATTTATTTATTATGTATACAGTATTTGGCCTGCATGTATGTCTGCAGGCCAGAAGAGAGAATCAGATCTAATTTTAAATGGTTATTAGCTACCATGTGGTTGCTGGGAATTGAACTCAGGACCTCTGGAAGAACAGCCAGTACTCTTAACCTCTGAGCCATCTCTCCAGCCCAGTTTTGAAATTTTTTTTTTTTTTTTGTTTTTCGAGACAGGGTTTCTCTGTGTAACAGCCCTGGCTGTCCTGGACTTGCTTTGTAGACCAGGCTGGCCTCGAACTCACAGAGATCCGCCTGCCTCTGCCTCCCAAGTGCTGGGATTAAAGGCGTGCACCACCACGCCCGGCTCAGTTTTGAAATTTTTAAATGTTGGTGGTGGTACACACAGAAAAGGGCTAGACTTTTTTTTTTTTTTTGAGACAGGGTCTCCTGTAATCCAGGCTAACTTCAAATTTACTGTGTAGTTGAAGGTGCCTTTACTTTTCTTATCCTCCTGCCTCCAACTTCCAAGGTCTGTGAATACAAGAATATGACACCATGCCCAGTTTACCATGGCACTAGGGATTGACCCCAGGGCTTCATGCATGCCAGGCAAACACACTTATCAACTGAGTTACACCCCGGCCGCTTGGGTTTTACATTTTATTCTAGCATTGGTGGTAATGCACAAAGAAGAGCTTTGATTTCTAACCAATCCCACCCCCACCTTTTTTTTTTCTTAAGGAACTAAGAGGTTGTTTATTCTGGAGCCTTTTTTTTTTTTTTTTTTTTTTTTTTTTTTGAGACAGGGTTTCTCTGTGTAGCCCTGGCTGTCCTGGTCTCATTTTGTAGACCAGGCTGGCCTTGAACTCACAGAGATCTGCCTGCCTCTGCCTCCCAAGTGCACCACCACGCCCAGCTTCTGGAGCCATTTTGAGTCACCATTGCCCTGGAATATTGATTTAGGTCACCCCACATTCATGTTCTAACATGGAAACTTCATGAAGTTTTTATAGTTTTACACAACAACAATAACAAAAAGCCATAGATCAAGGTAAATTTAAAGTACATTAGTGGATACATTAGAGAAGCAAGATGGAGGAAGCTTTTCTATTGGTCCAAGATGTCATCTAATCATTTTAATAGAATTTTTCTTTTCTTTTCTTTCTTTTTTTTTTTTTTTTTTTGTTTTGTTTTTCGAGACAGGGTTTCTCTGTGTATCCTTAGACTCACTCTGTAGACCAGGCTGGCCTTGAACTCACAGATAACTTGCTGCCTCTGCCTCCCCGAGTGCTGGGATTAAAGGCGTGTGCCACCATACCTAGAAATTACAGACAGGTGTGAACTGCCATGTGGATGCTGGGATTTGAACCCAAGTCTTTTGGAAAAGCAGTCAGTGCTCTTAACCGCTGAGAGCCATCTCTCCAGCCCCCAGATTTTTCTTTTCTTAAGGAAATAGGAGATTGTTTGTTGCTGGGTGTGGTGGTGAATACCCTTAGTCCCAGCACTTGGGAGGCAGAGGCAGGCAGATCTCTGTGATTTCAAGGCCAGCCTGGTCTACAAAATTGAGTCCAGGACAACCAGGGCTCTGTTACACAAAGAAACCCTATCTCAAAAAACCAAGAGAGAGAGAGAGAGTGTGTTAGTTTGTTCTTCTGGAAGTCATTGGCCCTGGAAGACAGATTTAGGTTTCCCCAAATTCCATGTTCCAACAACTCCTGTTAATGGTAACACTGTGAAGTCTGTTACCCAGGAACAGCATGGAAGTCATGATCTTCAATATAACCCACTAAGTCACCCCACCCAATTCTCATTACAACACGGACAAATGCTTTGATCTCATGGGAAGGATTCAGTCAACCTCTGTTTGTAGAGTAGTCTGAATCCTTTTATTGGTACCAATATCAGCACACAGGGACACATAAATGTTAGTGCTCAGTAAGAATCATTAGGTTGGACTGGGCGTGGTGGTGCATGCCTTTAATCCCAGCACTTGGGAAGCAGAGGCAGGTGGATCTCTGTGAGTTTGAGACCAGCCTGGTCTACAAAGCGAGTTCCAGAACAGTCAGAGCTTTTACAAAGAGAAACCCTGTCTTGAAAAACCAAAAAAAAAAAAAAAAAAGAATCATTAGGTTGGGGCTGGAGAGATGTCTCAACAGTTAGGAAGACTGGCTGCTCTTGAAGAAGACCTGGGTTCTATTCCAGCACCCACACTATGCCTCAGAACTCCCATCTATAACTGCCGTCTCGGGGGGCCTGATACCCTCTACTTGTTTCTGAGGGCACAAGGCACATACATGGTATACAGACATACATGCAGGCAAAACACACATATATACATACATACAAATAAATCTAAAAAACAAACAGACAAGCAAAAAACTAGAATCATTGGGTTATTTTGGAAGTTTGATTCGACTTGTCTGCTGAAGTTGATGTGTTACAGGTGTTTCCCATTGAGATAGTTACTGGTGAATAACATCCCAATTTTCACAGTGTGATTAGAAATAATAAAGTTATCCAGGTTGGGAGACAATTCAGTCATCAGAGTGCATGAGGACCTGAGTTCAGTCCCATGAACCCACATGAAAAAAGCTGGATGTGGTGGCACACACCTTTAATCCCAGCACTCGGGAGGCAGAGGTAGACAGATCTCTGAGTTCGAGGCCAGACTGGTCTATAGAGTGAGTTCCAGGACAGCCAGGGCTACACAGAGAAACCCATGGTCTATATAGAGAGTTCTAGGATAGCCAGAACTATATAGTGAAACTCTGTCTAGAAAAAAGCAAATAAACAAACAAACAAAAAGGTGGTTGTGGCAAAATGGATTTGTAATCCCAGTGCTGGGGAGGTGGAACAGTTAGATCTCTGGGACTCCTTTCTCAATCAATCTAACCTCATCAATGAACCAAAGATTCCAGTGAGGGACTCTATTCTAACAAAAAAGGGTTGAAGAGAAGGCTCAGCAGTTGAGAGCACTGGCTGCTCTTGCAGAAGACCTGGGTTCAGTTCCCATTAACTTCCTATGTGGCAACTTCCAAGCCCAGGAGAGCCAATACCTTTTTTCTGGCCTCCAAAAATGTCAGGTATATATATACATGGTACACAAATGTACATGTAGACAAAACACCCATACATACAAAAATAAAATAAAGGAAGACATAAACAAGATGAGTGGTTCCTGAGGAATAAACCCAAGGTTGACCCATGCAGGCAAACACACACAGACACCCACACAGATACACAACTTACTAGTGAAATGAGCCAGAAGTTTCCTATTGGTTATAGGCATAAGGGCGGGAGTTTATCAGACAGCCCAGATGGACAGTGGATCCTGTCTTAAGCAGGAATCCCCCCGCCCCATTATGCCAACATGGAAGTTCTGAGAGCCATTTTCTGGTTGACTGCTGTCCTGGGACCTGGGAGTCCCTTTGAGTGGCCCTTACCTGCGTGTTGTTCCAGGCAGCCTCCCCATGGCTCTGAATGCAGGTCTGGAGCCTCAGCAAGGAGCCCACTGTGCCATGCTTCATGTCTACACATAGTCCTGTGCCTACATTGTGAATCTGAGGGCAAAAAAAGAAAGACCGACCACTGAGGCACCTCAAGGTGTCCACTGGGCCCTGCTAGGTGGTGGGGTGACTAAGGCAAAAATCCAAGACAGGCTGAACTTTGAACTTCCTGCCATGAGCTTGCCTCCGGCTGCTGGGAAGTCCTCAGGAAGAAAGGAGGGACCCGGAGGCACACGTGCACACGCATGGACATGCAGACACATACAAATACATAAAATTCGTCTCTTTTTGGAGACAGGGTCTCACTGAGTAGTCCTGGTTGACCTGGAACTCAATGTGTAGGCCAGACAGGCCTTGAACTCACAGAGATTTGACTGCTTCTGCCTCCCAAGAGCTGGGACTAAAGGCGTGCGCCACCACACTTGGCTAAATAGTTGACTGTTAAGGAGGACCACAATGGGCTGTGTGTGGAGAGCTGGCATTTGCAGTGGTCAAACCTGCCCACCCATTTTCCCACCAAAGGACCCAGCTGACGTTCTGCGGCTCAGGTCCAACCGTCTTCAGCCCTGCTGTGAAGTGTGCACTGGGAAGGGCTACTCAGCTGCAGAGCAATCCCGTCCCTGAGAGGTTCCATGCTCTGTTCAAGTGAGACGCCTTTGCTGTCTCTGGTGGCAGATCTGGAAGCCATGGCTGGGGTGTGTGACTTCTGTGGGTTCCTGTGTCATCCTGAGTCTGACTCTCTGGCTCTTCTCCTCTGCAGGCTTTTACAATTTTCATAAACATGGCAAAATCCCTGAAGTTCCTCATCAGTCCATTGTTTAAGTCCGTCACTGATGGTGAGTCATTCTATGCCAGCCAGATCTCTTTCCCTCCAGAAATCACTGAGAAAATTGCTGAGGCTGTGGCAGAGGGGAAGTTACTGAAAGCGATGTATTTGGTCAAAGAGGTAATGCAGAATATGTCTAGATACCAAGTGAAAATCGCTGTGACTGGGGACTCGGGCAATGGGATGTCATCTTTCATCAATGCTCTTAGAAACATCGGTCATGAGGAGGAGGATTCAGCTCCCACTGGGGTGGTGAGGACCACCCAGAAACCAGATTGTTACTTCTCCTCCAACTTTCCGGATGTGGAGCTATGGGACCTGCCTGGTACAGGGGCCACAGCCCAAAGCATGGAGAACTACATGGATGAAATGCAGATCAACAGATATGACCTGGTCATCATCATTGCTTCTGAGCAGTTCAGCTCGAATCACGTGAAGCTGGCCAAGGCCATGCAGAGGATGAGAAAGAGGTCCTATGTTGTCTGGACCAAGCTGGACAGGGACCTCAGCACTAGTGCCCTCACAGAAGCCCAGCTACTGCAGACTATCCGAAGGAATATCTGGGAGAATCTTCAGAAGGAGAAGGTGAAAGAGCCCCCCATATTCCTGGTATCCAACTTTAGTCCTTTTTTTCATGACTTCCCAAAGCTTAACAACACATTGCAAAAAGACATCTTCAACATCAGATACAGAGATTCCTTAGAGATTCTTTCTCAAATCTGTGACGAGAGCATCAGCCGTAAGGCGCTGTCTCTGAAGGGTCGAATGCTCACAGAACATCTGGAAGCAGCTGTTAGCCCCATGTATGACCTTGAGAAGGGTCTTGAAACCTACCGGAAGCAATTTGGTGTGGATGATGGGTCACTTCAGCAGGTGGTTCAGAGTACAGGGACACTGGAGATGGGCTCCAGGGCCATGCAGTTCCAGGACTTGCTCAAGATGGACAGGAAACTGGGACTGACGATGTGTTTTGCTGTGAACATACTGCTCACGTTTCTTGCAGGGCCATGGTGGTTTGGTCTGTGGAACTTTGTCATCCGTGCCTTCAGACACCAGAGACAGAAGCTCATCATTGAAATAGTAGCTAAGAACACCAAGACTTTCCTGAGGAGAGCTCTAAAGGACTATACTCTCCCTCCTGAAATCTTTTGGGAAGGGTCTGACTTACCCTCAAATGAAATGCAGGCTGCCTCAGGGTCTTCTTTTTGTTGAGGGCCTTAGCTATCCATTAGAAAGCAAGAACTATAGCAACACTTTGTAATGATGCTTAGTATTTTTAGAGGAGTTAAGAAAATCACTCATCTTCAACTCTAATATCTTGTTTTTTCAAAGACAAGTGTCCACTGAGATAATCAGCCAGGTTTTCCTAGTTCAATACATAGATTTTATGCTTTCTGTTTTCATTGTAATCCATGTTTAAATCAAATGGTTTCCCTCCTAAATCATTAAAGTTGCCTTCGATAATACTATTTTACTCTTATCGTTATCTTTCTCTAGATACCCCAGGTGGTAACTTGACGGGCACAGAATGGCACTTGCAAATTTGGAGGGAGGAGAGGGTGGAGGCAAGTGTCCCTTAAAATCTTCTGTGTGTTGGGCTGTGTGAGTATGTATGTGAGTGCATGTGTGTGTACATGTGTGTGGTTGCATGCGTTACACAGCACGTGGAATCAGTTGTCTCCTTCCTCCATGGAGGTTCTGAGGACTGAACTCAAGTCATCATGGTTGGCAGCAAGCACCTTTACCTGCTGAGCCATACCAATAGCCTGCTAAAGATGTCTTTGGAACATGTGAACGCATGCAAGGAGATCACCAAGGGAGTTGAGTCCGGTGCCAGCCAAGGAAGAGTGGCTTCCTCAAGGCCTGAACATCAAAGTCATAGCATATTTTCTGGTACAACAACAAAAAAAGTGAGTTTAGGTAATATAAAAGGAAATATGGTTTATTAACCTATAGTTCTGGAGCCTGGGAGTTCCCAGTGGGTGACCCATCAAACTAGCCTCTGATGAAGCTATCATGATGGCAGGAGCTCATGGAGAAGAGACCAGAAGCACAGAAGATTCAGGGGCCAGGCTCCTCTTTTCTTATGAAGATGTGTTCTTGTTTTGGTTTTTTTTTTTGTTTGTTTTTTCGAGACAGGGTTTCTCTGTGTAGCTCTGGCTGTCCTGGACTCGCTTTGTAGACCAGGCTGGCCTCGAACTCACAGAGATCCGCCTGCCTCTGCCTCCCGAGTGCTGGGATTAAAGGCGTTCGCCACCACCGCCCGGCTTGAAGATGTGTTCTTAAAGGAAGCAGTTGAATCCTAGAGAATGTGATTGGGCTCTTCCTAAAGCAATGACACCATGACCCAATTATCTCCTACGAGGACATGCCTGTGTGTGTGTATGTGTTGTATATGGGTGGAGACTAACAGATCCTAGGCCTTAGCACAACTGACTCCATGATGGAAGTACCATTCAGATCATAAAACTCAGCATGTAGACAGCATCACCTGCCAAAGTGAAAAACAAGGATATAATCCATCAAAGTCACAGTTCTGGCAAGTCTCTAAATGTGCTAACCTAGCTTTTTGGCCTCTGAAGTTTGGCTTCTGGCTAACTCTTCTTGCTAACTGAAGTATGTCAATCCAAGATACAGTTTTGGTGCTTAAAAGCTCACCCTGAAAAAGGCTCTGGGCCACCCTGGGATCCAGGACACCCAGCGCAGTCACCATCTAGCTAATGGAGGACATGGAGCACGGAACTAGGTTTCAACTCTACTTTCATGTGTCCTCAGCCCTGATTGGTTCTTCAGTTAGAAGCATTCAGAAGTTCCTTTTCTTCTTGCTGCTGCTGCTGCTGTTTTGAGACAGAGTCTCACATATCCTAGGATATAGCTGAGGATGGCCTTGAATTTCTGATCTTCCTACCTCCATCTCTCAAATGTAGGATTACAAGTGCATACCACCAGGCCCAATTTTATGCAGTACCAAAGATGGAACCCTGGGCTTTGTGCATGCCTGGGCTAGCACCCCACCAACTGGGCCACTCCCAGCCTCCCAGAGGCTCCTTACAGGACATGTTGCTTATCTGCAAAGGGAAGTGTGCTTGGGGTAGTTACAATCTTTTTTTTTAATATTTATTTATTGGGGGGGGGGGTTTGAGACAGGATTTCTCTGTGTAGCCCTGGCTGTCCTGGACTCACTTTGTAGACCAGGCTGGCCTTGAACTCGCAAAGATCCGCCTGCCTCTGCCTCATCAGTGCTGGGATTAAAGGCATGCGCCACCACTGCCGGCTTTAATATTTATTTTTATGTTATGTACTTTGGTGTTTTGACTGCATGTATGTCTGTGTGAGGGTGTTGGGCCCCCTGGAACAGGAGTTACAGACAGCTGTGAACTGCCATGTGGGTCCTGGGAATGGAACCCAGGTCCTCTGTCTGGAAGAGCAGTCAGTGCTCTTAACCACTGGGCCATCTCTCCAGCCCCCACATTCTTTTTTGTTTGTCATTTGAGACAGGGTCTCACTATGTAGCCCTGGCTGTCCTGGAAATCTCTGTATAGTCCAGGCTGGCCTTGAGCTAAACAAGATTCACCTGCCTGTCTCTCAAGCGACTCCTGACTCAAGGAAACGTTCAGAGAGCTCATCTCCCTGTCACCAAGTTTCCACTCGTGTTTAATTCTGAAAATGGTGCTCACTATGAGTTCTAGGACAGCCAGGGCTACACAGTGAAACTTTGTTTCGAAAAACTTAAAAAAAAAAAAGAATGAAATTTCTCTCAGGGCAGTGGCAGTGGGGTATTGCTGGACTTGAGTGCAGGTGCCCACAGAGGCCAGAAGAACGTGCTGGACCCCCTAGAGCTAGAGTTACATACAGTTGTGAGCTCCCTCATGTGGGTGTTTGTGGGCAGTCAGCTTTGGATTCTGTTTTTTGTTTTGTTTTGTTTTTCCTAAAGAGCGTGGAGACAGAGACAGTGTCTTTGAGGTTCATGAGTCACAAACTATGTCGTTTGATCCCCTGAGAGTACTGAGAAGTCTGAACCCAGTGTGTCCCAGGATAAGGCAGAGAACACTAACCTACCTTATGGTCTCAGCCCACACTTCGTGTCCATAACCTCACACAGAGCACCATGCGTGGTTGCATACAGATGTGCCCTCTGGTTCAGGGACAGGCTCAGCCCAACGTGCAGGTCTGACCTGGTTTGCTGTCTGTGAACAGTGGAGCGAGCAGCACAGTCCTCTGGGGCTGAGGTGGACTTCCCCAGGAGGATCCCTGGCCATTCGTCACTGTTGCCTAAAACCAAAGCACATTTAGCAGCCTGGGCTGATCTTGTCATTTTCTAGCTTTGTCCCTCAGCTGTTTGGTCACATAGGCACAAAGGGTTTCCTAATTCCTTATTGGCATTTGCAGTGTCTCCTCAAAGCAACCAGAAGTAAGCTGCTGTGTCACTCTGTTATCTTTCTGTTTTGTTTTATTTGTATCACCCTGCTGTAACTATTTTCCTGCCTTTTCTCCTGGCTACAAATGCCCTACATCAATTGTTAAAAGAATTATTATTTTATTTATGAATATATGTCACATGTGTATGAGAGCCTTCAGAGGCCATCTGAAGTTACAGGCGGTTGTGAGCTGCCTGACATGGTTGCTGAGAACTGAACTCAGGTTCTCTGGAAGAGCAAGTAGGTGCTATTACTGCTGAGGCGTTTCTCCAGCCACCTCCAACCTCAGGTAGAGGGTGTGATGTGTGTGTGTGTGTGTTTATACACATATAATCTCTTGTATACCAGGCTGGCCTCCAACTGACTATGCAATCATAAATGGTTTTGAATTCCTGGTCCTTCTGTCTCTACTTCCTCCTGTGTGCTGAGGTGAGAGACATGCCGCTCCCTCCCCTGTGGATTTCGTTGTTTTGTTTGAGACATGGTCTCTGTATGAAGTTCTTGCTATGTAGACCAGGCTGTCCTGAAACTCACAGAGACTTAACTGCCTCTGCCTCCAGATTGCTGGGACGAAAGGCATGTACCCAATGTATGCGGCACTGGGGATGGAACCTGTGGCCTGTGCATGTTAGTTAAATTTTTTGCAACCTAAGACATAACCCAGCCCTTATTCACACATATTAGTTGCATAAATTAATGAGATTCACTGTGAAGTATCCCCAAGTACATGGTCATGCCATCTGCTGCTCCCAGACTAGAACGCAGACATGAGATCTGTGGAGAGGTTAAAGAGCTCTGCAGGATCTCCCAGGCAGTAGTAATCACTGCAGAGTCAGTCTTGAGCCTCTGCTTTTAATATTATCTGGTGACTCAGTTGACCTATTTTGGGTCCAAGACATGTGAGTAAAAGTGAATTCCTTGGGTGGGTATGAGGTAGGGGTTGCTGACCTGCCTAAGCATGAAGATCACAGACCCTAAAATGCTGGGCTGGGTGCTCCAGAGGCTGTACTACTCTGGAAAGGAGAACCAGGCATCAAAGGGAGTTGTTAACAGGGTCCTGGGTCTCACCGAGGCCACCCCAGGCTGAGCTGTACAGCTGTGAGGGGCACTTCTCCATCTGTTGAGACAGCCAGGCAGGGGCTTAGAAGAGTTTAGATAGTCCAGAGACTGAGTGAACAGACTGAGAGTGAGGGTACAGGAAGCCAGGGACTGTAGAAGATATTCGTGTTACATGCAGACCACAGGGTACTCTTAGGATCTGGAATTTATTGGTTCATTTACCAGCCTTGCCTTGAAAACCCCAGGCCTGTTCTGGCTGTGGTGTGAAATACTGACCCAGGCTCAATAGTTATATTCCTCTACGCCAAGGTCACCAATAACATAGGTTTTTTTTGTTTTGTTTTGTGAAGAAAGACACTGCCTAGCACACTGGTAATTGATCATGTAATAAGGGCAAGAGTGAGCCAGGCACTGTGTCTCCTGTGTTCTGAGGAACCAGAGGTGAGAAGACAAAGCATTGGAGACTCCTGAGTCTGGAGGTAGGGTAGATTAGAGGGGTTCCCTGGTGGAGGGACTCCTGTACCCCAGGTGAGTAGGTGGGAGGGAGCGACTGAACAAGTGAGCAAGGTCAGCAGCTGCCAGGAGCAGTCTCAGGGAGGGTCTGCAGCTCCTTAAGTGTGTGTGGGGGGGAGGGGGAGCTCGGGGCTCGCTGGATCTGAAGGTGGGCATTTACCAGGGTTAGGTGCCATGAACTGAGCTAGAACTACTGGCTCCAGGAAGTGAGGCAGCAGGGTCAGGCCAGGAGGCTCTGACCTCTCGGTTCCTGGGCAGACTTCTGACCTCCAAGCCACGACATCTAGCAGAGCTCCTCCCCTCTCTGAAGGAGAATGTGGAGTCTGTGCCGCTGAATCCCCAAAACCAGCCATTTCCAGGAACCGAAACTGAAAGCTGATCTGCCGGCAGGCCCCTCCCCTCAGGGGGAGGCAGGCAGGACTCAGGCCTAGAAGTTGAGGAGTTGGCTCAAGGGCCAGGGTGGAGCAGGAGCTGAGAGGAAACCCAGGAGCTCAGGCTGGCCTTCAGCTGCTCCCCCTCTTTTACTCGATCTTCCCAGGAGGACCCCGCCCTTCCAAACCTCGATTCTCTCCCTCCTGACCGTCCCGGGGCTGGATTGCAGTTTTGTAAGGCTTCTGAGCACCAGGTAGGTGAGGGGCTCCTAAGTGCAGCTTGGCCTGTAAACCT
This sequence comes from Lophiomys imhausi, assembly GCA_907164525.1. Taxonomy (NCBI): domain Eukaryota; kingdom Metazoa; phylum Chordata; class Mammalia; order Rodentia; family Muridae; genus Lophiomys; species Lophiomys imhausi. The sequence goes on from CAJQZJ010032020.1 coordinate 9,154,505, forward strand.
GCTGAGGCAGGAGAGCCTGGGGTCAGGTGTTCCTCTCAGGGACTGTGGGCAGCAGGCGCCCTTCCTCACTTTCTTCAGGATCACAGAGTGCCTGGTGTTTTGGCTGAGTAATGTCCTTCCAGCTCACCTGCAGAGAGGCACTGTGCCCCTTTCTTTCCTGCATACCCCTGGCTTTGTGGGTCTTCTGAGGGGTGCTACTTTAGAGAAAGCAAGTGGGATTTTACTCAGTCTCTCAGCCACTGGCCAACGTCCAGAATCAGAACTTCCCACAGGCGAAGATGTCCTGGATGTATAGAGATATCCCTGGATGGGGTAAACACATAGGTTCTTTATTTGGAACACATGGAGAGTGGGACTTGAAAGACTGAGTTCCTAAGGAAAGTTTTTGCATAACTAAGTTTAGTTACCTTAAAAATTGTTTATTCAGTGTGTATCTACGTCTGTGTGTTTGTGAAGGCCAGAGGACAATTTGTAGAGCTAATTCTCTGCTTCCACAATCGAATTCACCATGTCAGGCTTGGTGGCAAGTATGTTTACTTGTTAAGCCATCTCGCCTGCCCTTTTAAAACCAACAAGCCAAAGTCAAAACAAAACAAAAATCACCAAAAATATAAAAACAAGACAGAAAAAAAGCAGTTTAAATATTTCATCTGGATTAGAGAAATCGGTGCACCACAGGGACCAGCCTGGTCCTTCATAGGTCATTATAGTGTGTGTCTTTGTGGGGGCACTTTAAATGCCACCTTCCTGAAGTATGCACGCTGGGTCCCAGGTTGTTCCCACCAACCATGGGGTGGATCATCACACTCTCCTGGAATCAATAGGACCTGGACATTCTCTGTGTCCTCCTAGTGGTGAAGAGATGAAGAACAAAGTGGGGTTGAGGGTCTGATAAGATCTATAATCACAGAAGTCCTTGATAGTTGAGCTCCATAATGAGTTTAGGGTGGCTCCTAAACTCTCTGGAAGCCCCTTTCGTGGAGATGCAGGGTCACAAGATGAGGAATGAACTACATGGAGTCCTGGACATTTTTTCATAAGTGTGATTTTTCAACCTTTGTATAATTTAGCTGAGTGAGGTGGCTTACACTTGTAAGCATAGCTCCTGGGGATTGGAGGCAGAAGATTCAGTTACATGGTGAGCTTTAGACTATCAGTGGACTGTATTAGACTGTGATTTAGATTTTTAAATGAGTTTTTTTTTTAATCAGCCTATAGTAAGTGCATAAAATAATGGGTTGTGGGCCAATGAGCTGGCTTAGTGGGTAAAAGTGATTGTTCCCAAGCCTGATGACCTGAGTTTGATCCCAAGGACCTACATGGGAGAAGGACAGAACAGACTCCCACAAGTTGCCCTCTGACCTCTAAAAGTGAACCTGGCATGCTTGACACACCTCCAGCACACATACATAAATAACTAATCATGAAAATGTTTTTAAACATTTATTTATTTATGTATACCAGTGCTCAATTTGCATGTATGCCTGGATGACAAAATAGGACATCAGATCCCATTACAGATGGTTGTGAGCCACCCTGTGGTTGCTGGGAATTGAACTCAGGACCTCTGGAAGAGCAGCCTCTGCTCCTAACCCCTGAGCCATCTCTCCAACCCAAATATGTATTTATTTAATATGTTATTTAACATGTATATTTAATATGTCAGTCTTTATTACCTTTATCTTCCCTGTGACAAAATTCCTGACAGGAAGCCAGTTAAGGGAAGAAGAGTTCACTTTGGCTCATGGTTAGCAAGGACACAGTCCACTGTGGTGGGGATTGTGTGGCCGCAAGGCTACAAATCAGATGACCAAAGGCATCCACAGTCTGGACAGAGAGGGGCAGACACTGACACTCAGATTTATTTCATCTCTTTGTCTTTTTAATCCAGTTCCAGACCCCAACCCATGAGATGGTGATGCCTACATGCAGGGTGAGTCTTGCCCGCTCAGGTAATCCCCTCTGGAAGTACTAGAAGTACATATACTTAACTGTTTGGTCCACTAATGCCTTGGCTATGTTTTAATCCAATCGAGCTGACAACTGAAATTGACCATCACAGGCGCTGAGATGGTATCACTCTCCCTGCTACCCATAGTTTTTATTTTGTTTTACTTAAGTAATGCATTCTTGGTGGGCTATCAGGAACGTTTTAGTAAAGGTAAGCAATTGGAATAAATATAAAACACAAGTCTTTGTGGAGCACGCCTTTAATCCCAGCACTCGGGAGGCAGAGGCAGGCGGATCTCTGTGAGTTCAAGGTCAGTCAGCCTGGTCTGCAGAGTGAGTTCCAGGATAGCCAGGGCTACACAGAGAAACCCTGTCTTGAAAAATCAAAATAAAAAATAAACAAACAAATAAATAAATAAATAAAATGTAAGTCAACTGAATCTAGTAGAGTAACATGTAGCCTAGGTGAACTGTATGGCACAACCTGTCAATCACTTGTGAATGCATGTGTGAACATGTGTATTCATGCATGTGTGTGTGTGAGCATGCCCTGGCTTCTATGAAGTGCACCTCTTTCTGTAAGTTCGGTAGGAGATTCCTGAGTCATGACTCACAGGGTCTGGCTCTCCTCCCAGGCCTGGCTGTCCCTCTCCAGTGAATTTCCTTGTTGGGCTCCCTTTAGAAGCCAGGAGGGTCTACTCCTCATTCTCATAGATGTCTGACCCATGTGCCAAAGGGTAAATCAGAGGGACCATAGGTATAAACTGAACAGGACCCTCAAATAGGGAAGTGTGGGGGTATTTGAACTCCAGGCTACTTGAACTCTGATGGGCTCACAAGGCTTTGTCAGTGTCAGCGCTACAGTTCCTGGGGCTGTCCACACAAACACTTCTGCAGGACTCCTGGTATTTTGTCAGGCGAATGAGAAAAGCAGCTAATCTTGTAATATGCAGAAAACCAGGAATTTAGGAAGTTGCCCACAATTCACTGAGGCAGCACCTCTGGAGACTCAAGAGAGAGTGTCTGCACACCCGTTCCATGAGGAGACTGAAGCCAAGCCTGTGGGGTTGATGAAGAGAGGAGTGAGGGAGCAGTGCTGAGTCGGAGGCAGGATAGCCCATCCTAGAAGAAGAGCAAGGGAGGCAGAGGATGCTCCCACTGGGAATATAGAGGCCAAAAACCCACACCAAAAGACTTAAGAGTACTTGGGAAGCCCTTTCCACAGGCAAGAGCCCTGGATTTCTAGGGTGGACTTCTGGGCACCATTCTAGTCATTTCATGGGACCCTATGAGTAAAATCTGACAGGGGGGCTCCTTTGTTTTGTTTTTTGTTTTTTCAAGACAGAGTTTCTCTGTGTAGCCCTAGCTGTCCTAGACTACTCAGTAGACCAGGCTGGCCTTGAACTCAGAGAGATCCGACTGCCACTGCCTCCTGAGCGCTGAGATTAAAGGCGTGGCTGGCAGGGAGCTCCTTAAAAGACAGAAGATTCACTATTCGAGACTCACAGGAAATTTCTCAAATATATGGTGTTGAGTTTCAAATGCTATGGTCTTTCATATACACAAAATAAGAAAACAAAATGTCAAGGATAACCTAAAAATAAATTGTGCTGGGTGTGGTGGTGCACGCCTTTAATACCAGCACTCAGGAGGCAGAGGCAGGCAGATCTCTGTGAGTTCGAGACCAGCCTGGTCTACAAAGTGTGTCCAGGACAGCCAGGGCTGTTACACAGAGAAACCCTGTCTCAAAAAAAAACTAACAAAATAAAAATAAAATAAAATGATGTCAAGGGAAAGAGTCACAGCAATCATAGCTGGAATTGCATATGCCTGTCGCACCTAGGGCATTCAGCTAAGAACAGCAGGATAAGGCATAGGCTGCTGTCTTTGCATCTGAGATTTGGTGTGGTCGTGTGACATGATTGGAGTCCTGTCCTTTCACTTATATGTCTACTCCAGAAGGCCAACACTCTAATCTGTGAAATAATTTCTTTGCTTACCAGTAAGTGCCTTGGATGAGTTTCTGCATTCCACATCCACCACCATTTTTTTTTTTTTTTTTTTTTTTGGTTTTTCGAGACAGGGTTTCTCTGAATATCTCTGGCTGTCCTGGACTCGCTTTGTAGACCAGGCTGGCCTCGAACTCACAAAGATCCGCCTGCCTCTGCCTCCCAAGTGCTGGGATTAAAGGCGTGCACCACCACCGCCCGGCCACATCCACCATCTTTTAAAAAATAGTTAAAAAAATTTTTTTTGAGAAAGTGTCTCGCTATGTTGCCTTTACTGTTTGGCCTGGAACTCATAGACATTCTCTTGCCTTTGTCTCCCAGTGCTGGGATGCCTAGCTTTTTATTGTTTTTAATTATGTGTATATGTGTGTTTGTGTTGGGTATATGCACATTTGTGCAGTGCTCCAGGAGACCAAAAGAGGGCGTCAGGACCCCTGGAGCTGGACTTACAGGAGGTTGTGATATGGGTGCTGGGAATTGAATTTATATCTTATGGAAGAGCAATAAGTGCTCTTAACCCCTGAGCCGTCTCTCCAACCCCCACATCCTCCCTCCTTGGTGCTGATAAATTGTCTTTCCCAATCTAGGCCCACAAAATATATTCAATCTCATGGGAAAGATTTAGTCAAGAACAGAAACATGATTGAATGCCCCCATTATGTAAATATATGTCTGTGCCTCCAGTGTTCAGGGAATATCTTACAAGACATGGAAAGCCTGTAAAAACTGAAGGAAGTGTGTGTGTGTGTGTGTGTGTGTGTGTGTGTGTGTGTGTGTGTGTG
>CAJQZJ010032020.1:9168091-9184846 GCA_907164525.1 Lophiomys imhausi
CTCCCAAGTGCTGGGATTAAAGGCGTGCGCCACCACCGCCCGGCAAGGTTATCTTTTGATACATTGATATAGAATTTTTTTTTTTTTTTTGGTTTTTCGAGACAGGGTTTCTCTGTGTAACAGCCCTGGCTGTCCTGGACTCGCTTTGCAGACCAGGCTGGCCTCGAACTCACAGAGATCCGCCTGCCTCTGCCTCCCAAGTGCTGGGATTAAAGGCGTGAGCCACCACGCCCGGCTAGAATTTTGTATATTGATAAAAAAATAAGATTAATTTTGATAGAAGTTTACAGTTTGCTTGTTCAATGATAGATTTATAAATCAATAGATGTCTTCAAAACCCTCAGAGATGTACAGAAAATGCCATTTAAAGATATTATTATTTTAAGAATTGTTTGACTTTAAGACAGTCAGTTCCTGACAGCTCCCATTTGACTTGGAAGAAACAATGAGCATCAAAAAGAAATCTCCTATCAGGAGATAATTTCTACTGGACAAAAATGTCCTTGCTCTCTCAACAAACTATATACAGTCCAAAGATAGACCAGAGCTTAAATGCAGGTAAGTTGATGTCCTGATTCTGCAGAGACAGAATGGGAAAATCCTTATTTCCTGCTGCACAATTATGTCTGTGAAATATGCTTGGCCAGAAGGCTGAAGATGATGCTCCAACAGTATAGAGAGATACTTGGGACTGTCTAGGCAACAAACTGTCATTTTTTCTTTTTGGAAGCTGCTCTTCTGTGCTTCCTATTCACTCAAATAATAATTTTATCCATTCTTATGTCTTTGATGCGGTTAAAGAAAACATATATGATAAAGATTATTTAGATTCAGAACTTTAGACACACTAAGATAGATGACTTTTTTCTTCTTCAAGATTGCCTGATAGAAATAGGCTGAACATTATGTATGTACCTTTTATCCTTTTTATTAGACAAAAGGAGGGAAATGATGGGGTGGTGTTAAGCATTCTAAATGTTAATTGGTCCTGTTTGTTGTCTGTTACTTAATTGACTCTGATTGGTTGAATAAATGCTGAGGCCTGGAGATTGGGCAAAGACAGAGATAGGCAGGACTAAGGTTCCTGGGCTTTTAGATAGATAGAAAGCATCTTGGGAACAAGAAGGCCGAAGAGAGAAGCCAGGAGTAAACAAGGAGGACATGCCATGGGGTAGATTAATGAAGATCCTTCCATGTGACGTGGCCTGGAACATCCGCTTAGTGTGGAGAATAATAGTCCAAAGGGACGTATGTATATATGGGGTTATATTTGGGTAATAGAATTATGAGCTAGCTTAGATGGGCTAGGATTGCACAACCCAGGCCTAGGCTTGTTAAGATCCACTTGGTGTTTGTATGCATTCATTTATAATGGTGGGTTAAGGAGTAACACTGCCGACCAATTAAATATAACATAAATACTGGTTAAATGATTTAATTAGCCATTATTTTTTTCTACACCCCTCTATCTTTTTTTTCTCTTTATTGTTTTTTTATTGTGTGAATTTCACATCATGCACCTTGTTCCCTCTTCTCTCCCATCTCCCCTCAGACCCACCCTCCACCCTTGCAACCTCCCCTCAAATAATAAAAATCTCATTGTGGAAGCTCTAGTATGTCTCAGTGTGTCCCACAATATACCCTTTTGTCCATGTTTTTGCTTACAAATGTTCATTATAATGACTTCTTGGTCTGGTATAAGGTCTCTGGCTTCTGCTACTTTGTCAATACTGGAACCTCATGGGACTCCTCTCAGATATGCTGTTATTATCCTGTGTCATAGAGATCCTGTAGTTTTGGGTCTGTGGAACTGGCCTCTTCATGTGCCCTAGCAGTTCATCCATGGGGTGGGCCAACTCAAAGCCCTGGTTCTGGGCCTGCAACCCCCCACTTGCAGAGCCTGCTCTCCCAAGTGCTAAAGCAGGTAAGGGATTGGATCAGCTTTCTTGCTTTCATGACTCCATCAGGGCAATTCTCCTGCCTGCTACCTGTGGTGAGGGCAAGAGAGTAAAGGGGATCTCTTTCTTGCCAACACCACAAAGCAGAAGGCAGGGCTGGCTCTCCCACACTCACTCCCTCAGGGTTGGCTCACCCACAATCCCCCCACATCCAGGGCCAGCCATGCTGTTTAGGCAAGGTGCAGGCCTGCTCTCCCAAGTGGTGCAGCATGTGAAGGGCAGGAACAGCTCTCTTGCTCTTGTGACCCCATTGGGGCCATATCTCCTGTCCATCATTGGTGGTGAGGGCCAAAGGGAGGGGATCTCTCCCTTACTAACACCTCTGCAATGCAGACAAAAGGCAGGGCTGGCTCTCCCACATTCATTCTTCTCAGGGCTGACTCATCCACAATCCCCTCATCCAGGGTCAGGCAGGGCTCCCCTAGTCTCTGGCTTGCTCCCTGTCCTGGGAGCCCATCTGGTGCTTGCCTGGTGCTGGGCACAAGCTAGCTTCCCTTCCAGGCCCTATGGTGATGAAGTGGTGTTGGTATCCAACTTGCTTTCTCCCCTCCCTCCTCAGGAATGTTAGGCTACTATTCATTAAGATGTTCACAGGTCAGAACACTGAATGTAGACATAGCCTCTCTCTACTCTACCACCTACTGATGAATATGTCACACAGCAGCCACATCTGGGGTGCCTCTAGGGGCAGGGCCCCTCTATCTTTATTTACAAAGGAAGAGCTGACACAAACAAGTCAATCTGAAGGCAGGAGGCTTAGCTAGTCACTTGTGTAAATATTTGAGTCCACCCTCAGGCCATACCTCCCTAGAAAAGACTGCTATGCTTCAGCATGAACACCCAGTTGTTTCAGTATATTGCTCCAAAGAAACAACATGAGAGTTCTGATTGCCCCGGAGCTGGAGGGCTGCTGAGTGACAGTCCAGCTTTCATTTGAAAGCTTGGAAAGGAAATTCTGCTACTAGGACAGTGACTAATTGTGGAGTAGTTGCTTCCTCAGAATTGACATGCCCCCTCTGAGATGCTTACAGGCTCATGAAGTAAACAACATTCACAAGGCCCCTCCCCATGAGGATATATAAGCAATATAACTCCAATCAATGGAGCTGCCAGGCAACTCCGGGGATACAGTTTTCATGACTTCTGACCCAGTCTGGGGTAGACTATTCAGTGATGTAGCCTCTGAGACACCGTCTTTCTGTAAGTAATCCCTCACCTATGTTCAGGTAACCCCAGTAAACCCATTGGTTCAGTAAACTAGACTTGGGTGGACTTGCTTCTTTGGGCTGCTGTTGGGATGAATAGGTACTTGTTCAGGTCTTCCCAGGAACAGCCAGTTATACAACGCCAGTTCTCACATCCATGTAATGAACATAGCTGTTCACCATGGCAAGAGAGCATAAGAGAGCGGTTTGAAGCATAACTAAGTGTAAGAATGTTGGAACCCTGCTGCTGCTCAGGCCACAGCACCTGCCTCTTGTCACAGACACTGACAGGTGACAGGCTCGTGCTGACACCGTGAGTCTCCAGACTCCTAGGTGCCAGAGTTTCACCTGCTGAATTGAGTTGACATCAAACCTCACATCCTGCTCTCCATTCTTTCCCTGCCTTCTGTCTGGAATCAGAAATGAAACCTACCCCTTCCTCAGAAAGAGGTAAGAGACCCCACTTCCACCACATAGGCCCCGATTTCCTCTCATCAGCACCCCAGCCACACTGTTGTCTGTCTGTCCATGGTCTTAATTTCTCTTCTAACAAACTCCTTACCCTTAGCAATCCATCTCAGCCCGTGTCTCTCTTGAGTCCCCCTACCTGAGAGCTTTCACTAATAGGACTCAACTTGCTCTCACTGAAGGACCTGGGGTGAAAAATCTTTCAAGTAGTGTGAACCAGTTCCCCTTTGCAGCCATCTTTACTCTCTGGGCAATGATATGCCCAAAGCACTGACGGAAGAAAGCTGGTATGATCCACCATGAAAGCCCAGCAGCCATAAAGCACTAATATGGCACACACTCATTCAGGGAAAGGCCTGTAGCAGTAGATGGTCCTTCTACAACGAAGATGCTTGTTCATCCCACACTCATCATGTGGTTCATGACTGCCAAAATGTTCTACGCTAACAAATCTTGAAAGAAGAGCTCTGACATCTTGTGTCACCAGGCTGTTAACTTGGTACCCAGAGGCATTCACTGAAAGGAGTTTGGGAAGGAAGCATCCATCGACTACAACACATGAATGCCACTTTTCCAACCACATGCACTATGGCTCACATTAGAACTCAATGCACTATGTTAAACAGCTTGTAAGAACAATCTTGTGCAGTGGTGTTGTGTCGCGTTGATCTCGACCAGCAAGAACAACGCAACTCGCAAAAGCTCTTCTCAAGCAGTTTATTCAGGTCCCTTGAAAACAGTCTTCCGAATAATCCGGGCAGACCCAACCCACAGGCTAAATACTATATGAACAGCCAATCAAGTAAAGCCATGTGGTGCTATCTTACAGGCCCACGTATGCAGAAGCAAGCCAGATCAGCGGTCTTAACCAAATATGGACTTGTTTACCATAGAGAGCGCTCACCATCGGGCTGGTGGAAGGCGGAAACCGGTGCCATCTTTAGGGCGCGGCACGTCGCAGCTCTCTACAGTGTCACACGCCTTTAATCCCAACACTCGGGAGGCAGAGGCAGGCAGACCTCTGTGAGTTCAAGGCCAGCCTGGTCTACAGAGCTAGCTCCAGGACAGCCAGGGCTGTTACACAAAGAAACCCTGTCTTGAAAAACCAAAAACCAAACCAAACCGTTTGTTGACTAAAGAAATTCCATTTTAGGCTAGGCATCCATTTTGGTACCCAACAGCCATTTGTCTCTGACTCCAGTCCCTGGAAGATAAGTTTCCAGTAACCCTGACTCAGTGGCTTCCACCCAAAAATGTACTGTGACCATCAACTTGCTGTGATATGACTAACTGCTCTTTGGTTTCTGTAACCTGCTTAGGCAGACATTCAAGGACTATTTTGACGTTGTCTTGACTTCCTAACGTTGACAGAGCAGAAGAGCCTTGTTCTTCTTGTGCAGGCATTCAAGGTCTTCTTGTGGTTTTCACCTTTGAAAAGCCTGTCCTTGGGCTGGAGAGATGGCTCAGAGGTTAAGAACACTGACTGCTCTTCCAAAGGTCCTAAGTTCAATTCCCAGCAACCACATGGTGCCTCACAACCATCTCTAATGACATTTGGTGCCCTCTTCAGGAGTATAGGCATATACTCAGGCAGAATGCGCCATACATAATAAATAAAGTAATAAATCTTAAAAAAAAAATCCTGTCCTCATTCTGTTTCACATGGCAACCTCAAGTTTGGCTCAGAGATTGTTGTCCTGCTAGCAGTAATCAATAGATCTTTTAATTATAATTGGATTGAGTCTATGGGCTTTTCCCAGGGGTCACAAACTCCACAACATCTGGAGCTCATAGGGTGACCCCAGACTCAGGGCCGGGAGTCTGGGATAGACTTGGAAGCTTGGGGAGCCTGAGACTGGGATAGGCCTTGGTGGACTTGGACGTCTGGAGAACCCAAGACCATGCTGCCACAAATTAAAGATCGATAGTAGGGAATAGGCCCCAGAGGGAGCAAGTCCAAGTCTGGGCTCTGTGGGGGGAGCCCAGAGTGCTACCCCCACAAATTTGAAAATTGAAAACAAAAAGAAAGTAAGAACTATTGGCCAACATGCATCTGGAACTCAGCCTGATCACTAACTTGTTCTATTGCTCTGGAGTCCAGAGATTTGTAGAGACATAGGGGAGATCAGATATAACCACAGACTCAGTCTCTGGGACAGAGGAGACGTCCTGTCCTGGTGTATGAATGAAGATGGCTACCACCTGCCTGTGTTTATCTATTCCCCCACTGTGTGGACATTATGTCTTTTTATGTTGTCTACTTTTGTTTGATGGATCAGTGTTTTCTGGTGTGCTTATACATTTTGTTGCAGACAGGAGACCAGATCAAGCGCCACTGCCTCCTCCCTAACTTGGTGTGTCTCCCAGCTCCCTTAGAGTTTGCTCTGTCTCGGTCCTTTCCTTAGCCTGCTGTTGAAGTCCCACAAAATCTCTTATCTCTGAACTTTGTTCTCTGCTTGCTCTAGTCCCTCCTTCTGGTCACTGGATCTCATTTTGCAGGGATTCAGGTGCCATTTGAGTGTGGATAATATTGAAGTATTGTTTTATGCCTTTCTACTTTATTGAAAAGCTGGCTCTGGAGTTGGGTTTTGGCCCCCCTTCTTCCAACCCAAGCATGCTTGTTTAAAAGTTTTGCCAACGTCTCTGTCTGAGTCAGACAGGCCTTCTGACTCTGACAGGGAAAGGAATGTTTTTGTTAAACGAGATAGTCCAGGGAAAGATAGTGTGTGCTTTAAAACAACTTTTAAAAAGTAGACTATTCATAATACCAATTACTGTTGCTTACCTTATACTTCTGTTTTAGGTTATTCAACTCTCTAAAACTTTTGCTAAAATATAAACCTTCTGTACCTTAAGATTTGTAAGCATATTAAATATGATTAAAAATCTGCAAATAAAACAAAAACAGCCTGCTGCCAACATTTTCTAGATGTCTAGTTTTTATTGTTTTCCATTGAATGGCCTCGGGGTTACATATTCTTATATTATTCTGCAACTTAATGACTTTTAAGAAAAAAATACTTATTAAGTTCTTAGGTTGTCTGCCTCCATCTTCACACACACACAAACTGGTTATGAAATAAAGTGAAACCCTCTGTCTAAAATCTCCCAATAATAACTCCAGATAATTCTGCTGAAAATAATCACAGCCGGACTTGTTAAAAGTTAATATTCTTTCAAAAAAAAAAAGGTATGCAAGGTCATCAGACCTCCACTTGAGTATCCAGTCACTCCTTCCAGCTTGTTGTATGATTAATCTCTCAACTTCAACCACACTTTCTCCTGTGCTCATAACAGACCTAACTGCAGGGCAGAGGTAGCATGCACCTTTATTCCCAGTGCTTGGAAGGTAGAGGCAGGTGGATCTCTGAGTTCAAATCCAGCCTAGTCTACAGAGTGAATTCCAGGATAGCCAGGGTTACACAGAGAAACCCTATCTCAAAACAATGGCAACAACAAAAACAGACCAGGCTGCACTGTGCTAATAAAAGTTTTAAAGATTTCTGAAGCCACCGCGGCCTTCCCTTAAATCTAGGGCAGGCAGCTGGAGCATGTACCATCTTTCAGTAGTTACTTTGAACAGATTCTTCCTATTACATAAATACAATGCGTGGTCCATAATAGGACCAAACTCACTGTGCTAACTTTGCTGGCTAGTTTCTATCAACTTAACATAAGCAACACTAGTTTTGGAAGGGGGAACTTTAATTGAGAAATGCCACTATGAGGTGTAGACAAGCATGTGGGGGATTTTCTTGATTGATGATTGAAGTGCATGGGCTCAGCTCACTGTGGGCAGTGTCATCCTTGGGCAGGTGGTCCTGGACGTATAAGAAAGCAGACTGAGCAAGCCAAGAGGATCGAGCCACTGAGCAGTCTTGCTCCTGACCTGCTTCAGTTCCTATCTTGAGTTCCTGTTGTGAATTCCCTCAGTGATGCACTGTGATCACAATGGGCAAGCCTTTCCTTTCCAAGTTTTTAAAAGGTCACCGTTTCTGTCACAGAATAGGGAGGAAACTAGGACAAGGCTCAACAGCCAAAGCATCTTGAGTAGAAAGATCAATGATAAGAGCAAGGTATCCAATACCAGATTTCACGTTATCCTACAGAGCCATCACACTAGAAGCAGCATGGTACAGACAGACATAAAGACAGACACACAGACCAACAACCCAGAAAAGAACCACACAGCTGCCAGGGCGTGGTGGCGCATGCCTTAATTCCCAGCACTGGGGAGGCAGAGGCAGGCAGATCTCTGTGAGTTCAAGTGTAGGACAGCCAGGGCTGTTATACAAAATAACCCTGCCTCACAAAACAAAACAAAAACACCACAAACAAACAACAACAAAATCCTAAAGAACCACACAGCTATAGTCCTGTGGTTTTCTATAATATGCTTCAAAATACAAGGTGGAAACAGTCTAACAAACAGTGCTTGGAAAACTGCATGTCTACATGGCTGAGGAATAAAACTGGATTTCTCTCTCTCTGCCCTGCACAGAAGTCAATACAAAATGAGTCAGAAGACCATCATGTGAGACCTGAAACTTTGAAATAGAGAAAAGTAGGGAAAACACACCAAAAAACAGACAAAGACTTCTTGGAAAGGGCTCTATGGCTCAGGAAATCATGTGAGAATTGCAGCAAGGAGGATATGAATGTGTCTGGCACACAAAATAATCAGAAGGGGGAAAGGAACACTGAGAGAGAATGGGAGTAAATCTTCACTGGGTATACATGTGACAGAAGGTGATTGGTTCATTCAGGGTTCATCAAATTACACACACACACACACACGTACATAAATAGATGAATGTGATTAAAAAATGTGAGAAGGCAATACGAAACTTTTTATACAATAATCTAAAAAAATATATAAATGAAAGATGAAACAAAATCCAGGACATACACACTTGTAGATGGTCCTTCAGCTGGGCGATGTGTCTTTTTGTCCGATCCTGGCTGTCTCGGGTGCCTGGCTCTTCTCTTGGGATGCTATTTCCTGAAAGAATCTTCATTTCGTCTTCCTCCTTTCTCTCGCCTGTTCCTAATTCTGGAGGGATTCGGGGCGCTCAGATTCCAATGCTGAATTGGTGTGTAGATCCCATGAAGGGCACTTGTAACTTATGGACAAACAACTACCAAAACGTAGCCCCAGCCAGTGTCTGAAAACGGGGAGCCCACAGAAAGGGGTAGGGAGCGGGGAGGCGTTTAATCGCGCCTCCTAGTGGAAGGACCGGCAACCTACAGAAGGAACTCTCCGTGACCTTTCTGGGCTCTGCTGGTTTTCATTTGGGAAAGCTGATATAAACAACTCCGTTTTCAGCTGGATATTTTCTCCACTCTGGTCTCTCAACAATCTTTTCCCCCATAAAGCATGGATGATTAATCATGCTTTTATCTGGCACCTTGTGGTAGAGAGAGGCAATGGCTGAATGAAGTGTGTTTAAAAAACAAACAAAACAAAAAACCTTTTTGGCCAAATTTGAACAACATAAGGAGAAGTTTAGTAACTGTGACCCTTTGGTACAAAGGTACATGCCACAGAACTGCAGATTTTTTTTGCAGAGATTATAATAATTATTGCTTTTTTATTAATCAAAAGCACCCATGTGTAAATTATTATGTCATAAATGTATGCTTTGTAAATGGCTTACTTTTAAGATATTTATAAATAAGTATATATGAAGGGTGGAGACATAGGTCAGTGGTTAAGAACACATACTGCACTGGGCGTGGGGGCGCACACCTTTAATCCCAGCACTCAGGAGGCAGAGGCAGGTGGATGGATGTGAGTTTGAGGCCAGCCTGGTCTACAAAGTGAGTCCAGGACAGTCAGAGATATACAAAGAAACCCTGTCTTGAAAAACAAAACAAAACAAAAAACCAAAGAAACAAAACAAAAGAGCACATACTGCTCTTCCTAAAGACCCATATCAAGTAGTTCATAATCAGCACCAAGGAACCCAACACTCTTCTGGTCTAAACAAGTATTTGTGCACATGCGCGCTCGCACACACACAAACACACATGGGGTTTGGGGTGGGGGAGAGCACAAGAGAACTTAAAAAACAAAACAGTCTGGGCCAGCAATATGGCTTAGAGGTTAAAGGTGCTTGCCACACAAGCTTCTCAACCTGGATTCAGTCCCCACAACTCCATGAAGGTGGATGAAAAGAATTGATTTCACAATGTTGTTATCTGCCCTCTACACACTTGCCATGGCTTGCACACAAATAAAAATTTATTTGTATAGTCAGTTTAATATGTACCTTGCATTAAATCTCAATTTCAAATTTATTTTGAAATGAAGGTGAATAGAACAAGGTTTTGTTCACAGACACACTAAGGACAAGAGTGACAACATGCCCAAGTGCTTCTCCATTTGTGAGGCTGGTGACCCCTAGAGTCCCTCTGTGCGCCTTAAGTCTGCTTTTAAGAATATGAAAGGTAGCTGGGCTTGGTGGTGCATGCCTTTAATCCCAACACTTGGGAAGCTGTGGTGGGAGGATCTCTGTGAGTCCCTGGTCAGCCTGGTCAACACAGCAAATTCCATGCCAGCCAGGGCTACATAGTGAGACCCTGGCTACCAGGTGGCCGAGGAGGAGGAGAAGGGGGAGGAAGAAGGTAACATCACAGGCAATAACTGAGTTATGATGCCTGCTGCCAGCCATACAACTTTCTGTTTGTCAACCTGACACAACCTAGAATCACCTAGGAAGGGTCTCAGTGAAGTGTTGCCTAATCAGGTTGTTCCAGGGGATTTTCTTAACTGGGTTAATTGAGGTAGGAAGAGCCAGCCTACTGTGGGCAGCACCATTCCCTGGGTTTGGATTCTGAACTGTGTGAAGGAGAGAAAGTGGGTTAAGTACTAAACATGCATTCAGTCTCTCTGCTCTGGAGCGTGGGTATGAGCTACTTTAAGCCCCTACTGCTGTGACTTCTCACAACGATTGACTGTGGATCTGGAACTGTGAACTAAAATAAATGCTTTATTCCTTAAATTGCTTTTTGTCAGGACATTTTATTTCACCAACAGAAAGAAAGGAAGACACTGTTATTTCTTCCGTTTAGCTACTGAAATAATACTATAATAAACATCTGTAAACAAGTATTTCTTCTAGCCCTTTGTTTTTGATATATACCCACTACTGAGATTACTGGAGCATATGGTAATCTTGTTTCAAATACAAAATTTTAGTTTTAACTTCAGTTATTATACTGGGAAATTCATCATTTATGACCATAGACTATTTGTGCAATGGTGGGAATATTTCTTTGAACTCATAAGAGAGGAATTACAATGGGCCATTCAAAAGTTTCTAGAAGACTCTTTGTAGGACCATCTCACTTCATACACTTGGATCACTAGTAAAGTAAAATGCTTGCAAGTATGGGATGATATTCCCACCGTGATGGAGAAAGCTGGCCACTAAAAAACAGATCAACAACAAACTTCTTGTTAAGAAATATTGAGGGCTGGAGAGATGGCTCAGCGGTTAAGAGCACTGGCTGCTCTTCCAGTGGTCATGAGTTCAATTCCCAGCAACCACATGGTGGCTCACAACCATCCATAATGAAATCTGGTGCCCTCTTCTGGCCTGCAGATATACCTGCAGACAGAACACTGTATACACAATAAATAAATCTTTAAAAAAAATATTGAAAGTGGGCTGGAGAGATGGCTCAGCAGTTAAGAAATATTGAAAGTGTCTAGTCTAGATTTCTTTTTTAAAAATTAAAGATATGCACACACACACACACACACACACACACACCCCTTTATATACGTATCACATTCTGTGAGTGTTATTAGCAACTAGAAAGATTTGCCAGAGTTCAATCCCATGGACCCCACATGGTAGGAGAGAACCAACTTCTTGAAAACCGTCCTCTGACTTTCCCTCTCATGCCACAAGCAGATGTCCCTCAAACAAATAATAAATGCGACAGAAAAAAGCACATCAAGTGCTGCAAATGTGTGAATATTTTCCTAATGTCCAGTCTGAAATTATTATTATTATTTACATTTATTTATTTTTCAAGTTACATCTCAATCATAATCCCCTCCTTCCTCCCCCTCCCCGTCCCTATCCTCTTCCCCCTAACCCTCTTATATGCTTTAAAAAAAAAAATTTAAGGTGTATCTTTTTCCCCCAGAAATTATTTTAAGATTACAAAAAGCTTTCAGTATTTGACTGGTTCTCTTTACCTATCTTTTATAGATGACCAGTGTACAACTATCAAAGCCATGGAATTAAGGTTTATAAATACTATAAGTTAGTCTATATGCCTTATGTAAGCTTTACCAGCTGTCCCCACTGTCCTCTTTTGTGAGCCTTGTGGTGTGTGGTGAGCTGGCATCACACCTCACACTGTCTTGCCTCCTTGGTCTCGTGTAACCCTGTACCCTCTCTTGTTTTCCAGGGCCCTTACACTTCCCAAGGGTATATTCATGTGTTTTGCAGAATGCCGCTCAATTTGAGTCTGCTTGTTTCCTCATGGTTTGGAAGTTGGGCTTGTGCACGCTGGACAGGAGAGCCTCAGCCCACCATGCTGGGGAGCGGTGACAAAGAGAGATCATGATGCCAGTGTCTCAGGTGTACTAGGGCTCAACTGAGGAGGTGTCTGCTTTTCTTGTGTTTTCTCCCATTTGTAACCGACATATCTTGTGAGGAGATACTTTGCTCCACTTCCATCCTTGCCTAAACATTTATATGTGGTGTGTGAACAGCAGACTCTGATGCTGTGTTTACTTCTGCAGTGACTATGGGACTCTGTTGGGAGGGGGCTCTATTCTCCCCAGCCCCCCACTTTATTGACTTTTATCACCAAGATGAACATCTACTTTACTCTATGGGCGTTAACAGCCTTTAGGATTTTGGGCAGACCTTATTAAATTGTGCAGAAAGGCTGAGCAGGTTTTCACACCCCCTGGCTACTGCAAGAGCCCAAAACATTTGTGCCCCTCACCCATTGCCTCCCCATAGCAAGTGCTGTCAGTAAGAAGGGGCCAGCAAGTGCTGCTCTCAGCAGTTTATGGTCAGCAGACGTCGTCTGTCCACACTTCTACTATCCTTTCTCATTTCCATTTCCTTATGAACACTGCAGCTTTCCTCTTGCCATCTGTGTGTCTGTGATAAATGTAACAAAATGAAACAAACTGGTGCCTGGGCATGGCATGTGGAGTTGGTTCTCTCTTATTACTAAGTAACTTGGGACATTTTCATGGCATATTTTTATTTTAAAATTTTTGTGTACTTTGTGTGCGCGCGTATGTGCGCGCGCTCACCAGAGGACAACCTCAAGTGTCAGTCATTCCTCAGGAAGTGTCTACCTTGTTTTTGGAGACAGGGTCTCTCAGTGAACATGTAATTTGACAATTCAGGTAGGGTAGCTGGTCATCAGGCCCAGGGATCTGCCTGTCTCCCAGTAATCCCAGAGCTTTTTAATGTGTTTGAGATTGAACTCGGGTTCTCATATTGGCAAAACAAATGCTTTATCCCCGTAGCCTCTGAATTTAGATACACATAAATTTTATAAGTTTATGCAGTTCCATCTACTGGTGCAGTCTTTGTTTTTGCTACTTGTGTTTCCCAGACAACAAGATATTCAACTTGCTCTCTTAGATTACTAATGCACTCAATTTCTTCTTTTTCTTTTTACAAATTTATTTTATTCTTTTGGAATACATTCTACCAGACTTTCTCACATCAAAATGCTTCTTTTTTTTGATGCATTTACTCCATCCAACTTCAGGAATGTATAAAGATAAATTTTAAATCACTAGAGAAGTGCATATAGCTTCTAACAAATTTACTAATTACCCACTTGGAAGGCAAAGTAGATGCTTACTTCAAGATAGTTATAAAAATGGATCCCACGTGGATATATGTATATTAGGAAAGTATTTTTTATGATTTATTTTACTTTTAATTATGTGTATATATGTGTTTGTGCACATGTGTACAGTGCTTGCGGAGGCCAGAAGAGGATGGCAGATGCCCTAGGGATGGAGTTACAGCCTCCCTGAAGTCAGTGCTAGGTAAACTCTACAAGAGCAAGAATGGCTCTTAACTGCTAAGTAATCTCTCCAGCCTCATTAGATATTAAGGATTTTTATCAAGAAGACATGAGCTCTGCAGCTCAGGCCCTCTGAATAAATGCACAGCAGATTATCTCTGCCCTCATGGTTTGACAGTCTGCAATAGGTAAGGTTAGGAAACTCTTCACCACTCTGCTAGGACATCTATCTTAGGGCACAGACCATGTGTACAATGGCAAAAACACTTCACTTTTCACTACTCATACAAGGCTTTGGTTATCCATACCCAGACATAAATATATACTAAAGCAGAACTTTTATTTGAATAAATTTAAATAAATAAGAATATAAAATACAGGTCTGCAAATATGTACGATTACTAACATAAATACTAATTTACATGACATGTAGACATATTAGAATACAATAAAAAAAGAGAACTGTGGGCCGAGTATGCTGGCACACGCCTTTAATCCCAGCACTTGGGAGGCAGAGGCAGGCGGATCTCTGTGTGTTCGAGTTCGAGGCCAGCCTGGTCTATCTACAAAGCAAGTCCAGGACAGCCAGGGCTATTCTATTACACAGAGAAACCCTGTCTCAAAAAACCAACAGAGAGAGAGAGAGAGAGAGAGAGAGAGAGAGAGAGAGAGAGAGAGAGAGAGAGAGAGAAACTGTGATGGGGCCTGGGAATATAAAACCAAAACCAAGTCATCAGTGATGGGTATCAAGCGCCACAAGTAAAACCAGCAAGCGCTCCCGGTGATGTCCCTATAGCTGGAAGAATCAGGTCTCGGGCCTCACGGAATGTGGCACTCTCGGAAGCACTTGGCATGGACACCCTTCTGGCACTTCTCCCAGCGGGTGTTGATCTGTGATTGACAGAGGGCACACCGGGTCCTCCTGTCCTGATGGACAGTCCAGTGTCCAATCATATTGAAGCGGCTCTCAGTTTCCACCCGCCGGCTCCGCCTTCCCTGTTAGGAAGTACCCGCATTGCTCTCCAAATACATTGCTCTCCAAATACACCGGGGCCAAGTACCTGCCCTGTGGAGGGCGAGGGCGGGCCACCTGCGCGTCGTGGCAGCACACACCCTATGCAGCGGCCACGCACTGTTGAAGGCTGCGTCGATGATGTAGCCGAGGACGCTCAGGTACCACTTCATGCCCCAGATCTTCACCTTGGACTAGGAGATGTTCTGGTACATTTCGTCAGCCCCTCTGGCCTTTTCCTGGTAGAGCTTCGCCAGGGATGGCTGGGGGACCTCTGCCTGAGCTTTGACTGTTCTCAGGTGGCGGCTGGTCAGCCTCACTGGTTCTATGACCACCGCGTTGGAGCGGATGTTCACCCCGCGGCTGCTGTGCCAGCGGCACACAATGATCTCGCTCTCATCCGCCTTGTAGTCAAAAGAGCCCCTTTTCTTTCTCCTCCTCAGTTCTTCGGGATCCTTGAGGAGTCAGCGCTCGGTCCTGTACTCACAAACAGTTCCTGTGGCCTTCACCCCCAAAGAATATGTGGTATGGCAGACAGCCGCACTCCTGAAGTGCATCCACAAATCTGACCACCTTACTGCCCCCCTATATCCAGACCTCTGTCTTGCTTGGTAAACAGTGCCCTGTGAAGGTTCAAACCACACTAGGTAGCCTCCGCTGGTTGTCCCACACCAGATCTTGTAGCCTAGCTGGACAGGCTTCCCTGAGTATAGATAGCTGCTTGGAGCCCCGGTGCCCAAAGTACTCACAGATGCATTCGCCCTTCCAGGGGAGCACGCTTCTGGAAATTACAGTTCATAAGGACAATGAGGGGTCTGACCTTGGCAAACCTATCGCTTTCGTGGAGTTCACTGTTATCTGCAAAATGCAGGTATGAGAAGATCAACTCAAATCTGTCCCTTCTAATGGCATCAGCCACATGATGAGAGTCAGGAGCTGTCTCCCAAAACATACCCACTTAAAAACAAGATGCCCAGAATGCACTTCAGTTCCTGGGCCGTGAGTTCCAGGTGTTATTTTTCTGCCGAGCATAAGGGTTCGTTTCATTAACAATGAAACTGGTTGTCCAGTCGTCAAAAAACAGTTCAAAGAGGCCCACAGGACTCAGCTCCTTGGTTTTGAGGTCCTCTATATGAGGATCCGAGGTTGTCCAGCTACTAAAGTCTGCCTGGATGTCTCTCTTGGTCCAAACACGTTGAGTCTCTGCTGCTACCTTCTGCTTTTTCTTGGTTGGTTGCAACTCTAGGTTGTCATTGTCCTCCTCCTTGGGGTTTGAGTCCTTAGATATGACTGAAGCATGCAGCACCATGCCAGGCAGCTGGGTACCATTCTGGTCATTGTCTTCTTCCCCAGAAACCTCATCAGTGAAGTCCCCAGACACACTGTCAGGGGGTGCAATGAAAATCTCCTCCCTGTTACTGCCAAAGTCCTCCTCCTCCAGAGCACTTAGGACCTCCAGCAGCTTAGGCGACAGCACTCCTCTCCTGGCAGGGACAGCTCTGCAATGACAGAACAGTCCGAGAGGCCACTCTACAGAAAAGTAACTCAGATCAGAGAGCATCAAGGAATTGGGTCCCTGAAGTGTAGCATCACACCAGTGGTGAGGCTTCCACACAAACAGAGCTGGCAGGAATGGAGGTGGCTCTGGGGGAAAGTGCTCCGCTTCATCATCATGAAAGATGAGGGAAGTTAAGCTTTTCCATCAAGTACACACACTGGAGCCAGTGCCCACTTTCTACCACCATCCTCCCCTGAGTGCTTCATCTCATTTTCACTCTCTCGTCTCTCAACGCCCTTCCTCCTTTATGCTTTCTGAGCAAACTGTTTAGTGGGGCTGGCAGGATGAAGGGGTTAAAAAGACACTAACTATGGCTTTCAAGTGTTGAAGTAAACACTCCCAGGAAGCATCTTATGAGTCTCTTACCATGAACCTGAAGCCATGACAACCTTGGAAGATGAGGATATTCTCATTCAGAGTCTAAGAGCCTGTAAGACAATGACAGTCAGTATTTCAAGGCTCTTTAATCCTTTAAAGGGACATTTCTCTCTCTCTCTCTCTCTCTCTCTCTCTCTCTCTCTCTCTCTCTCT
>CAJQZJ010032020.1:9184856-9216546 GCA_907164525.1 Lophiomys imhausi
CTCTCTCTCTCTCTCTCTCTCTCTCTCTCTCTCTCTCTCTCTCTCTCCCTCTGTCTCTCTCTGTCTCTTTCGAGACAGGGTTTCTCTGTGTAGCCTTGGCTGTCCTAGACTCACTTTGTAGACCAGGCTGGCCTCAAACTCACAGAGATCCACCTGCCTCTGCCTCATTAAAGGCGACTCAGCTTAGGGAACATTTCTTGCTTAAGGCTCACCAACGAGAAGAAAGTGGATGTCTCTGAAATAGACAGGAAACAGTGTCACCTGACTCTCCCACCTTAAGAGCACAAACCAACACTCATCTAAATCAGTGTGTCTCACTGTCACAACTATGGACATTTGGGGGCTAGATGAGTCTTTGTTGGTGGGGGCTGGGGACAGTCATCCCCGTGTGTCATTCCTGATTCTGTCCACTAGGTGGCTGTAGAATAACACCTCATCCTCCTTAACTGCTGAAATTAAAAAAAAAAAAAAGTTCAGGGGCTGAGAAGACGGCTCAGTAGGTACAGGCTTACACAAGCCTGAGTTTGGTCCCTGGAATGCATGTGGATGTAGAAGGAGAGAACTGACTCCACAAACTTATTTTGACTGCCACATACTTGCCATGGCACTTACATGCCACTGCCGGTCCCGGCACAATAACAACCTAACAAAACTCTCCAGACATTCCAATGTGTTCCCTGGGATAGGGGCAGAAAATCACCTCTGATTTTCTGTAAAGATGGAGCTCTTCTGCCTCAGAACTACCCAGTTTGACAACCACAGGCCACAAGTGGCTACTGGGCACTTGGAATATGACTGGAGAAGCTGAATTTTTAATTTAAATAGCCACATATGGTTAATGTACTAGACAATGAAATTCTAAATATATTAAGAATTAACTGTGGGAGCTCAGTGATTAAGAACACCTACTGCTCTGGCAGAGGATCTGAGTGGTTCCCAGTACCCATGTCAGGCAGCTCACGAGTGTCTGTAATTTCAGCTCTGTTGGTGTTAGGACCAAAGTTTACAGGACCAAATTTTAGTCAGGCTCTCGAGGTTACAACAGACCCAAGTTTCTGTTTCTTAAGTTTCCATTTCCCTTTTTGGGAACAGCCAGTTCCCGGAGCAACAGAGAAAAGAACAATACTATCCCCCCTGGGTTTGGAAGCTCTAACTGTTACCAGGAGGCCAAGTTCCAGCTTGGGTATGGCAGGTTCCCAGAGCAACACGGAGATCAACAGACCACAGGTTGCCAATGGTCATGAGTTCGGGAATCCCCTCCTGTTTCCTAGGTCACCTATGCCAGTCAAAGTACTGTTGCTTGGTGATGCTTGATTCTGCCTGGCTGAAACGTATTTAACCTGAACTGAGATTCTGTTAGGGGTCCCTTCCTTCTCCTTGCATGAAGAAGCTTTGAGGGTGACCTCAGCTTTCTGATCAATAAAATCCTCTTGCGCTTTGCAATGTTCTGGAGTTCCTGGTGATTCCTCAGTTGCCCCACATTCAGGTTCAGAAATCCATTTCTTGAACCTAACATTGGCATCTGTAACAATTGCACACACATGGGACATACACACATAAACTTAAAAAAACTTTTAAAACTAATCATAAAAAAGCCAAAATTTTAAACTTTTTATTTTTAAGTATTTTATTTATTTATTTATCTATTTATTTATTTATTTTTGGTTTTTCGAGACAGGGTTTCTCTGAATATCACTGGCTGTCCTGGACTCGCTTTGTAGACCAGGCTGGCCTCGAACTCACAAAGATCCGCCTGCCTCTGCCTCCCAAGTGCTGGGATTAAAGGCAAGTATTTTATTTTTTGATGCAAGATCTCATGTAATCTAAGGTTGAATTTGAACTCACTTTGTAGCTGAAAAGTACCTTGATCTTCTGATCCTCCTGCCTTTACCTCCTAGTGATGGGATTCTAAGCATGTGCCACTGTGTTGTTTTAAAAATTTTTAAACTTTTTTTTTTTTTTTTGAGACAGGCTTTCTTTGTGTAGCCTGGCTGTTGTGGAACTCACTCTATAGACCAGGCTGGACTCCAATTCAGAGAGATCTGGCTGCCTCTGTGGTGGGATTAAAGGTGCGTGCCACAACTGCCCAGCTAAAAAAATTCAACCTTTTGTTTTTGTTTTTTGAGATAGGGTCTCTCTGTCTGTCTTAGAACTCACAATGTGGACCAAGCTGGTCTGGAACTCACAGAGATCTGCTGTCTCTGCTTCCCGGGTGCTGGGATTAAAGGCCACCACATCTGAAAAAAAAAAAAATTAAACTTTTGAAGAGTGAATGAAACCAGTATAGGGAAGTTTTTCCTTGAAGATATAAAATGAAGAAAAATTAAACATCCTTAGCCTTCCTACAAATGGGCAGTAGGTGGCAGCCTCTACGATACCCACAATTGTCCTCACCTTCCTGGTGTCTGTCCTGGTCTGAATGTGAGCACGGAGACCTCCTAATCTACTTCTGACAATCCTGACAGTCAGAATAGGGTCAGTATGGTAGAGGTCAACTCTGAGAAGAGGCTACAGAGAGACCGTCCTTGTATACTGCCTGTCTCTATCTCCACCACTTACTTTGAGGGAAACCAACTACCACGGCCAAGCTGTCCTCTGAAACAAGAACCTGAATCTTGTTCCTGGCCAACAACCAGAGATAACCAAGGCCCTCATTCCAACACTGAACAGGGACCCTACTCCTGAGGAACTATGAAGAAAATGACAGGCAAATTCTACATTATTATATAGCTTTCAGTGGCAGAGTGCTTGCTTTGCATGTATGAAGGCCCAACTTTATCCCTTGCACTGCAAAATAAATAGTAATAATTCCAAATTTAAAAATAAATCAACAACTTTCCTATTTATCAGATGAAATCCACAAGTAGAAATTATCTGCAGCAAATATAAACATTTATATTTTGGTCTTATAAAGAATCTAGATCAGGCCGGGCATGGTAGTGCATACCTTTAATCCCAGGCAGAGGCAGGCGGATCTCTGTGAGTTCAAGGCCAGCCTGGTCTACAAAGTGAGTCCAGGTCAGCCAGGACACTGTTACACAGAGGAACCCTGTCTCTAAAAACCAAAAGATAAATAAATAAATATATCATGCAGTGGGGAAAAAAAATCCCAGCAATTATCAAGATAAAAACCCAAACAAATCAACAATACATTAGAATAATGGACAAAAAGATTTATGGGGACAAAGAAACATAAATGTGAAAACACATTTATTCTCTTCACTACTCAGTAAATGAAAAGTAAAATCACAAGGTATCATTTCACAGGTACAAAATCTGGAAAAAGAAATAGAAAAGGGAAAGGCAGGCATGACCAGGACCAGAAGCAGACAGTGAGAATCCAGAGGCTGCAAGGCCACTGAAGAGTGAGTAGACTCGCTGTGCCTGCAAGCTGAACATCGAACACTGATCGAGCTGAAATCCATTCCACGTATTTAAGGCAAGGATTCCCAACCTGGCTTAGGAGCTAGACAATTCTTTGTGTGTGTTGGGGGCGGGTTTTGGAATTGTGGGGGTCTGGAAACTGTCTTGTAGATTTCAGGGTGCCAAGCATGCCTTGCATTGGCCACTAGGTGGCAGTAGTTCCCCAATGACAACTGTGAAGACCCTTTAGAGAATCCTGATCCAAAGGGAGTACTGCTTTATGCTCAGGAATGCTTATGGCAGTAACAGGAAGCCAGATGTAGCCCAAAAGGCTCAGAGAATGGATGCAATGGATACAAAAGTCACTAATGATTTCGAAAATACATCATGGTTGGATGTGACATAATCCTAGCAGGTGGGGGTGGGCTGAGGCAGGAGGATCATCATGAGTTCAAGGCTAGCTTGGGCTACCCAGTGATTTCCAAAAACAAGCAAACAAACAACAACAAACAAACTGTTGCTTTTCGCAAGGACCAAAACGTTAAACAAAGCCAGAATCATATTCTCTGGAACTATGTACAGATCCATAGTGAAACTCTCTCACGCAAATGATTAAGTAGGACTTCAGAACAGGGCCTCCAAGAGACAGGTGTAGTCATGGCAGCCCCCCCCCCCCCCCCCCGCCGGGTCACTAGACTTTGGATCAGGTTCTTTTGAAACGACATTTACTTATGGGGTAGAGAGAGGACACACGCCCATTGTACACATGTGGAGGGCAGGTCAACTTTTTGTACTCAGTTCTGTCCTTCCGCCATGGGGATCCTGGGAATCAGGCTTGGTGGCAAGGGCTGTAACCCACTGAGCCACCTCAGAAGTTCTCTTTCTGTTTCAGGACACTTTCACCTGCTCCTGCTTCGTACTCAGTTATGTACATTTTACACAAATACACAGCACAGAGGCACCGATAAAGGAACACACATGACCGACCACACTGAGTCACTACTGCCCAGTGGAAAGACTGCTGCCCCACACGGCAGTGGGAAGGGCACATCAGCCCGCTGAGAGGTTCACTAAGGCAGAGGATGACAACCATTTAAAGAGTCATCTCCCTGCTCTATATCCTCTGGAGAGGAATCTCCTCACAGTGCATAGGAAAGTGTGTGTCCAAGTTACTCAAAGCCCTACCAGCTGCCATCCTGACTTCTCTCCGGCCCCCACCCCTGCCTCTGCTTCACTTGACATGGCACTTAAATGTACTCATGGCTCGTGAAAAGGCCATCCTATGACGAAAGCACTCACACAAGTCCCTACTGGCTTTGGCTAATCTGAGTATGTCTGTGGGGCTCTGGGCCTCTTCTGTCCTCACTTTCCTAAGCCAAGTGCCAGGCCTGTAAGAAAGACTTTGGTCTTCCAACTCTACTCACCCCCCACGATCCTGGTGGAAATGTGGAATATAGAGCCACCAGCAAGAAGCTGTGCAACTTTGACAAGTCCTTTACTTTATCTGGGTAAATGGGATCACTTTGGTAGCCACTCTTACCAGGCTGTGAAAACAGGGAGTCTATCTCTAACGAAGGACGATGGGACTGGCTTCACAGTATACATGATTGCTTCAGATCCCAGCCTTTTCCTTGTGATGACAGAAGTGGCATCACATCCTGAGGCAGACCCAAGGCTCTCTATAATCTCAGATAGTCACACATTTACTTGGAAACCCTGATGAAGAGGTACTTTGGGATGAGTTTGGTAAAAGATATCTGACCTCCTCCCCACTTCTAGTCACATTTGGGACAATGTGTGTGCACTGCCTTCTAGTCATTGGTTTAGGTCTGTTCCTTTGCTGTGCCCAAGGCAGGCTTCATTCACTTACTTACATGCTGCTTGACTAACCCCAACCAGCCATTCTGCCACATCCTGTCCCAGACACCTGCCCAGACACAGTTGAATCGGGCTCAAGGGTAAAGAGAGCCCTGTGGGTCTGGGAGTGACACCTGGCCTAGTCTTATAAATGTGTTTGTTCTCAGGAATTTGGACAGAGACACAGGAGGTTGCCCCAGATGGAAGCCCAGAATAAATGAGAAGACTGGTGAGGAACGAGGAACGAGGCTCTAGAGACCAATGGGGATGACAGAAGGGAGGGGTAGAATCTTGCAGAGTGCAAGTCAGCCTGAAGGGCAAGAAAAGATTGGCAAACAGGGGAGAGGAAAGAATCCTTCCGAAATGGCATGCGTAATTGGTGAGGCTTAATACCTAGAGGCCTTGAGGACCACTCTGAAGGGTCATGGGGGAAAGGAAATCAGCCACTGTGTTGTTTAATACATAAACTTCTCCAAGGAGACAGGGCATCTTAATGTAATTGGATCCACAACAAAGAATCCTTAAGATGAGTAGGGATCTAAACAAGGCCTTTACAAGTCTGTTAAATAAGAAGGTAATTTAGTAGAGAGCTTGAAGTAATCTGGGTGAGTTAAAGATTTTTTTTTAAAACTAGTTTTGCAACTTTTTTTTTAAAAAATTGTGAAAATAAACCAAGCAGTGGTGGCGCACACATTTAATCCCAACACTTGGGAGACAGAAGTAGGAGAATCTCTGATTTTGGGGCCAGCCTCATCTAAAGAGACAATTCCAGGAAAGCCAGGGCTACACAAGGAAGCTCTGTCTAAAAAACCCAAAAAAACTCCCCTCCCAAATCCCCCCAAACAAAAACAACCCATAAACAAAAGAAGCAAAACTCCCCAAAATTGCAAAAATAATTTAAAATAAAATATTACTGTAGGGCTGGGACTATAGCTCAGTTGGTAGAATGCTTACCTATTGTGTACAGAGTCCTGAGTTCCACCCCAACTCTGAATAAGCCAGGCTTGGAGGCAAATGTCTGCAATCCCAGAACTCAGGAGGTGGAAGTGGAAGGGTCAGAAGTTCAAGGTCACTCTGAGCTACATAATGAGTTTGAGGCCAGCCTGGGATCTAACAAACAGAATAACAAAAAATAATTTTAAAGTATTTTATACCATCAATTATATTTTCACTCTCAATTATATTTTCTGCACATACACGCACAAGAGAACTATGACAGAACTAGAAAAAGAAGCGTAAAACCCTAACAGAAGCACCAGGGATTCAAATGGCTATCTAACTGTACAGTTCACTAAGATGTTTAGACTTTAGAACTGGATTAGTGTTTGTTGGGTGGCTATCTTGACTTAGCTGTGTGATTTGTATGTGAGTGGGTGTTTTACAATAAAGTGACCTTTATTTATAAAAGAGTACTTTATAAATACAAATGCCTCAACCCTAAACCATGTTGAAGTGGGCTCAAGAGAGCCTCGGTTGACATAAGCACTTTCCTGTTTTAAAACTTCTGTATCAAAGAAAACAATGGTGTAGGTACAGCAGCACCAACCTATGGTGGTACCCTTAGGAGGCGGAGGCAGAATTGAGCCTGGGTAGGTGAGGCCCTATCTCAAAACAATAACAACAAAAAAGGGGGGAGCAGGGAAAACAAAGGCCCTTGGTTACAGAAAAGCAAACTCAAACAAAGCCTCGCCCTTAGGGGACATAGCTTAAGACCTGCTCTCCATCCTGGCCCAAGCTCCATCCTCCCTTCACCTGACCCATCCCGACCCCGCCCACTTCTCCAGAGAGTACCTCAGCCTGACCCCGCCTACCTGCCATACCCTTAACCAAATCAGAATGTTCCTGGTCCCGCCCACAAGCCAATCATCCCGACCAGACTCCGCCCCCAGCCCGCAGTTCCCACCCCACTTCAGCTCACCCCGCCCACCTCTGCCCGGTCGCTTGGACTCAGTCGGCTCCGCCATTGACCTCGCCCACAGGTCGTTCTCTTCAACGTGGCTCCTCCCCTGCCTAGTCGGCCACGCACTCAGGCCTGTGGCCTCAATGCCCCGGGGTGGCACTCGGAGTTCAGCGTTCGCAGGCCCATTGTTCAGGTCCATGTCCCGTCAACTCACAGTCCACACACAAAGACGGCGAACGACGTGGGCACTTCTGGGAAACGCACCAGGGCTTGCTGTTGCCGTACCAAGGACAGAAGCTAGCTTGCCTGGATCGCTAACCGGGCGACGCCTACCAGGAAGCTCAGACCGCGGCTGCTAAAGGTGCTTCAAAGTTTGGGCCCGCCTCTGCGCCACGCCCCCGGCTAGGCCAAGCTCCGGACAGCAGCGTCCCCTACCCGTGCCGTCCTGGATCTTACAGAACATAGACCTTCTAGGCGCCTAGAGAGGACCGAAAGTGCCTGGGTCACTGGGGCTGCTCGAGGTGCTGGCCTAGAAGCTTCCTCACCACCTGTAGTTCAGGCAGTGATGCTCATGTAGACTCATATTGCCTGCGACATCACCTGGAAAAATGGCGGGACTGCGGATCTTGGACATAGCTCGCTCACACTTTGGACCTGGAAGTGTCACCAGTCTGAGCCTTGCAAGGCTTGGAGGTGATTGTAAAGAAAAAGAAAGTAGACCGCTATTGGCGGGTCTCTCAATCCCCATATACTCAATATACTCCTGCATGGGTAATTATTACCTATGAGGAGCAGTTCTCTGCATTATAGATAGGGTTGCCAGATAAAATACAGCGAGATTTGGTTTTCATACAGCTGTGAGTGCCCATATTTCATCTGGCAACCCTGTTGGCTTGATAAAATACAGTAGTAATTTTAGGATGCATAGCATCCCAGGATTCTGAGGACTACAGTTACAGTAAATAAAATGGTGTCCCTGTCCCCTGGAAATCAAAAGTCCTACCTCAGCCCCGGCTGCTTTTGAGTCGTTGTTCTGTTAAGACTTTATCCCATCAAGTCCTGCCTCCCACCCATGAGGTATTTACATAGAAGAGAACTTAATGACTTTGTCTAAAGTTTTGGTTTAGACTCTAAACCAAAATCCAAAAGGAGGATCAACCTGTGTTAACATTGAAAAAGAGGGCCAATGGCTAAGACTTAGTGTCTGCATAACTAGACTTTAGGTGGCAAAAGCCTTGAGTTCAGTTTCCCCTCAGGTTAGGCTTGGCCCCTCACCCCCCATATACCAACTGAAGACAGAAGAAATACTGTAATGATGAAAGGCACAGGGAGATTTCCCCAATAGAGCTACATTGGGTGGAGGAACAGAGAGATACAGGGTCCAGTGACCCAAAGTCCATTTTGGGGGGTACTAAATGAATTTTTAGGTTCTTGTTTTTAATTGTTTTAAGCTTTGGTTTTGTGTATATCACTGTTTTGCTTGTATGTATGTATATGCACTACATTGGTGCCTGGTAAATCCTTCCTAAAATACCAATTTGCTCACAGTACAGTGATTATCACCAAATGGCTCCTAAGTTGCTCATTTTTAATTGTGCAGGGCTCCTGAGTTTTAGTCCTTCCAGCAGGAGCCAGGGCACCTGGGCTCCCTCCTGGAGGGACAGCATTTCCTTATAAGTTGACTCTCTCTCTCCTGAAGATGGCAGTCTCTTTCTACCTTCCTCCCCACAGCCTTCCTTCTCTGGTTCTCCCCTAACTGCGTTTCCTGCTTAGAATGCTTTCTGACATTGTTCTAGGTAAGGATATTTTACATTTGATGACAAAGCTAACAAAAGCAAAAATAGGAAAGTTGAGGAGTTAGAAGTAGAAGACTTGCCTAGCTCTCTGGGTTCAAATCACTAATATGAGGGGGGGGGGAGAAAGTATATGTATGTAGGCAAATATGGATGTATATATAACATGAAAGTAAAAATAAAACTTGAGTGAGGACGTAGACTAATGGGAGAGGGAGAAGTTAGAAAAGGCATAGTAGGGGTTGTTTTGGGAAGGAATATGTTCAACATACCTCATACACTTGTATGAAAATCTAAAAAGTAAAAACTCAAAAGGTAGCAAATACTGGTGAGGATATAAAGAAAAGAGAACCCTTACAGTGCTTGGTGAGAACAAAGACATAGAGAAGAGGAACCTAACGGTGGTTGGTGAAAATACGAATTAGTAGTCCTTGTGGAAATGATATGGAGGTGCCTTAAAAGATTATAAATATGACTAGCACGTAGTCCAGCAACTGGGCACATACCCTAAGGAAGTGAGCTCAGTGTACACAAGAGCATCTGCTTACTACCGTGCTCATTGCAGCGTCATTCTCAAAAAAAAATGCAAGCAGCATCCATCAAGCAACACATAGTTAAAGAAAAGGTGGTAGTCAGGGGCTAGGAGATGGCTCAGTCTTCAGGGTGCTTATTGTGAAGTTAGGTGGAGTGGAGTCATCCCTACAATGCTGTAACCTCAGCTCCCAGGGCAATGGAAGACTGGAGGTGTCCGGGGCCTTACTGGCTTTCAGCTTAGCCAAGATGTGCGCCCAGTTCAGGCCCTGCCTCCTAGGAACAGGCAGAGAGTAATGGAAGAGGAGTCTGATGCTCTCTTCCTGCCTCCAAGTGTAGGAGCACCTACACACATACATGTGCACACTTACATACACTCTTTAAAAGAGGAGAAAATGTAATACACATGCACAGTGGAGTGCAATTCTGCCTTTTAAAGAATAGAAAATGTCAATTGCATCAAGATGGATGGACCCAGAGGACATTATACCAAGAGAAGTGAACCGGGCACAGAAAGACACTTCATGATACCATTTACATGAAGAATCTTTAAAAGGCTGAGCTCATAAACATGGAGTCAAATGGCAGTTGCCATGGATGCAAAAATGTGGAGGACTGAGGGGCTGTGGAGGTATCAGTCAAGGGGTAGAAAGCTTCAGGCAGGATAAACACATTCTGACCTACTGTAAGCACAGTGGCTGCACCAAATGATGTATATGGTGCACTTAAAGTTTTACTAGGAGAAGCTGGGTGGGGGCACATGCCACATGCCTTTAATCCCAGCACTCGGGAGTCAGAGGAAGGTGAATTGGTGAGTTCGAGGCCAGCATGCTCTACAGAGTGAGTTCTAAGACATGGCTACATAGGGAAACTGTCTCAAAAAAAAAATGCTAGGAGAGTGTCTTAGTCTGTTTTGTTTCTGTCTGAAATATCACATATCGGGTAAATGATGAACAAATTGGGTCTGTTAGGACCCACAGTTCTAGCTCTAGGTTTGAGGATGCCTCCCTCATTTGGTGATGGCAGAAGTTAAGCTTTCCATGGTGAGAGACGGAACCCACAGGAGATCGAGCCAGACTGGCTCTGATGTCGGACATTTTCATGAAGATCCATTTGTTTATTAATCAGCTAATTGCACGAATGGATATTACTTAGGGCCAAATCCTAATTACCTCTTAAAAGCTCACTTTGCCTCCTTTAATATCCAGTAATGATGGTACGATTTCAGAGTTTCTGGGGTGACTCATTCAAACCCAAGCAAAGGACAGAACTTGACACAAAAGCCTGATTCATGGATACGTGGGTATGGTGACTGACTTAGCGATGAGCCCAAGTCAGGCCTACCTAGCCTGCGAACTTGCCCAACACAAACCATAAAACTCTTTAAAACGTTGTGAGGTAAGCTTTTTTAGAAAATGAATTTGAAAGTAACTCCCTTGTGTGGTACTCAAGCATAATCCCTGTAGATAAATAAATGATCATGTTACAATGTCAAACGTTTGGACACTCCTCAGCCATTTCACAACATATCCATATACCTGACAGACACAGTATATGAAATTTTGTCATCAGACTGTAAAAAAGCTAATAGAAATTCAAAGTCAAATGTACTCCCTAAGGAGCTATGCCAGTTGATGGCTCCTGGGGAAGGGAGAGTCTCTGTTCCTTAAGGATGTGGCTCTTGGTAGATCGACCTCTCTCTCAGGGATTGCTCCACACCCAAGAGTTATGGGCAGCACAGATTAGACTCCATGGTTAAACAAAAAAGGAAAGGGAGGAAAAGGAAAAAAGAAGACAGGAAGTCGAGAGTAGGGAGACAAAATGGGTATGAGACGTAGGAGGAAGAGTAGAAAGTAAATATAAAAATGCATTGCATCAAGTTCTCAAGGAATTAAAATGTTCAGATAGGCAATAGAATGAGTGAGAGGAAGGAAGGGAGGAGCCCTTCCATGACGTGGTTTACGCTTATGGCCTTTCAGCAGGTGGGGGAGCCACGTGCTATGTGGGCCAGTTCAGGAGACACTGCCACTTAGGAACTTCGACTATGAGAAATTAATTTCCTTTCCCTCACCTCTCCCTCCCTTCCTTTCCCTTTTGTATTTAAAATTGCTGATTCTTAGAAAGATTTGTTTCTATGTTTTATTTATGTGCATGTGTCTGTTCATGAGTGTAGGTGCATGCAGAGGCTGGAAGAGCGTGCTTGATCCTCTGGAGCTGGGGTTACAAGCAATTGTGAGCTGCCTGATATACGTTCTGGGGACCGAACACCAGCCCTCTGGAAAAGCAGCAAGGGCTTTTAACTGCTGAACTATCTCTTCAGCCCTTCTAATTTTCTTAAAACAATTTATTTAATTTTTATTTTATGTGCATTGGTATGAGGGTGTCAGATCCCTTGGAACTGGAATCACAGACAGTTGTAGCTGCCATGTGGGTGCTGGGAATCGAACCCAGGTCCTCTGGAAGAACAGACAGTGCACCTTATCACTGAGCCATCTCTCCAGCCCCTAATTTTTTTTTTTTTTTTTTTTTTTTTTGGTTTTTCGAGACAGGGTTTCTCTGTGTTTCCTTGGCTGTCCTGGACTCACTTTGTAGACCAGGCTGGCCTCGAACTCACAGTGATCCGCCTGCCTCTGCCTCCCAAGTGCTGGGATTAAAGGCGTGCGCCACCACCGCCCGGCTAATTTTTTTTTTTAAACAGGGTTTCACATGTATCCCAGGTAGGCCTGGAACTAACAATCCCCCTGCCTCCACCTCCCAAGAGCTATGATTAAAAAAATACTTTTATTACATTTGTATGTGTATATATATGTGTGTTTGTGTGTATGTGTGCATGTGCGTGTGTGTATGTGTATATGTTTGTGTGTGTGTATGTGTTCATGTGCATGTGTGTATATGTGTGCATGTATGTGCATGTGTGTATGGCACAAGCATACTTTTCTATAAGTCTAAAATATTTTGAGAGGTTGGAGAGATTGCTCAGTGGATAAGAGCATACACTATGTTTTCCAGAGGTCCTGGATTTAGGTACCAGATCCCACATCTGACTGCTCACAATTGCTTTTAACTCTAGTTCCAGGCTATCTGATGCCCTCATTCTGGCCTCTGCGGGCAATTCATTCATGCCTTAGAGTTTCTATTGATGTGATAAAAGATGATGACCAAAAGTAGCTTGGGGAGAAAAAAGTTTACTTCATCTCACAGCTAGTAGCCTATCATTCGAGGAAGTCAGGCAGGAGCTCAAGGCAGGAACCAGGAGGCAGGAGCTGAAGCAGAGGCCATGGAGGAACACTGCTTATGGCCTTATTTCTCATGGCTTGCTCAGCCGGCTTTCTTTTTCTTTCTTTTTTCCTTCCTTCCTTCCTTCTTTCTTTTTTTTCCTGTTTTTGTTTTTTTTTTCGAAACAGGGATTCTCTGTGTAGCCCTGGCTACCCTGGAACTCACTCTATAGACCAGGCTGGCCTTGAACTCACAGAGATCTGCCTGCCTCTGCCTCCCAAGTGCTGGGATTAAAGGCGTGTGCCACCACGCTTGACCTAGGCAGCTTTCTTATAGCACCCAGGGGTGACACTGTCCACAGTTAGCTGGACCCTGCACATCAACCATCAATCAAGAAAACTTTCCTCAGCCGGGCAGTGGTGGCGCACGCCTTTAATCCCAGCACTTGGGAGGCAGAGGCAGGCGGATTTCTGTAAGTTCGAGGTCAGCCTGGTCTACAGAGTGAGTCCAGGACAGCCAGAGCTTATACAGAGAAACCCTGTCTCGAAAAACCAAAAAAAAAAAAAAAAAGAAAAAGAAAACGTTCCTCAACCTTGCCCACAGACCAATTCGGGATATTTTCTCAATTGAAATTATCTCTCAAAATTACTGTAGGAGCTGTAGCGGTGACTTCGAGAATAAGAGCATTTGTTGCTCTTACAGAGGACCCAGGTTCTAGTAATACCAGGCAGCTCAAAACCATCTGGAAGCCCAGTTCCAGGGAATATCTTCTGACTCTGCAGGCACCAGGCACAGATGTAGTGCGGACATCAGGGAAAACATGTATACACGTAAAATAAATGCATCAAAATGACTCTCACTTTTATCAAGTTGACATAAAACTAGCCCGCACAACTCCCGTGCACAAGCCCCTCCACGTGAATATGCATAAGAAAAAGCAAATTACAAATGTGCATACATCCATGTATGTGTGTGCATTCAAATGAATAAATGAGCTATAGAAAATTAGTCAAAAGTTAGACTGCACCCCATGAAAGTTAATGAAAAACAAGAATGTAAGTCAATAAAGTTACATCGCGTCTCGCCGCCAAACCACCCTCCCGCTGCAGCGCTGTGCTCTCTTGAGACCGTCATGATTAGCTGCTGTTTAGAGAGTATATTTCTCTCATTAAAGGTTCCTGTTGACTACCTTCATTACTGTAGGATGTAAACACCAATTAAAAAAAGTTTCCCATAAAATCTCCAGGGAGGATCCCTAGAGGGTGGGTTAATGAGGTCTTGTTGTACAGCTCCCTCTGCCCCTGCTCGACACTCCCAGTTCCCAGAAAGCCAAGCTGAGCTCCGAGGCCCCACCCATTTGTAAGATCCAGCAAGTGGCACGAGGCCAGAATGCGCTTGTGGGAAGCTGGACGTTTTTTAACTGCATAAATGCGTCCCTCTTGACACGGAAACTAGATCCCCCAATCCCTCATCCATCCCCGTGCCTAAGAAGGGTCTTTCCTAAGGCGGCTGTACTTTATATTTGATACCTGACTTGAGTATTATTTGAATTCAGTGAGATAAAGCTTTCAACAGAGCAGGAGGTCCCCCAGAGGAGCCCCGGAAGTAATGAGTCTCTTATAGCTAAAGCAACATCATTCTAACTTCTTGATGAGGCCAGAGGTTAATTAATCCCAGAGGCAAGGACTCACTCAGGTGATTCCATTAGAACTGATCACAGGTGACAGTATTTCTATTAGTGGACACACACTCAA
Source organism: Lophiomys imhausi (assembly GCA_907164525.1). Lineage (NCBI taxonomy): Eukaryota > Metazoa > Chordata > Mammalia > Rodentia > Muridae > Lophiomys > Lophiomys imhausi. The sequence continues at coordinate 9,199,271 of CAJQZJ010032020.1, forward strand.
TTATCAGGCTTGCCATAGCAATAGTGGTAATTCACTCATGCCTTTTGTTCACACCTACCCTCTGACTCTATCCTAATTTCAGGTAATCCTCCTGAAGAAACTGGGAATAGCCCTATCTTCATCACTTTCCCACTTCAGAGATGAAGCAAATAGGTGCCAACTGAAATATTCTCACCCAGGTCTTTGACAACCATTGGTGGCATAAATTCTTTAAGAGTGATGGTAGTTACACACACAGGCTTTCCTTGTGTGGGGAAAGCCTTGTATTCTAATATCAGATTGTACCACAGGCCAGTTGCAATGGCTGTGTGTGCCAACCACCACTGCCATGTGCAGCAGAGCTGAGAGGGACTCTTTTGCTACCCTTTACACTGAATTGCCATGCTATGTGGGAGCTAGAGCTCTGGATGCTAAGAGTTGGAAGGCAGCTGAGTCTTGCTTCCTTTCTTATCAAATATGCGAAGAATGAGCTGGGGTGGAAGCAGAGGCAAGGGATGGTTATTTTTATCAGGCATCGTCCCTCCAGGAGGGAAGGAGTGGGAAGAATTTGTCTGCATTAATTCCAAGACTAATTTTTAAAATTTTTATGTTTTTTTATTTTATGAATTTCACATCATGCACCCTGTTCCCTCTTCTCTCCCATCTCCCCTTAGACCCACCCTCCACCCTTGCAGCCTCTCCCCACATAATAAAAAAATCTCATTGTGGAAGCTGTAGTGTGTCTCAATATGCCCCACAATATTCCCTTTTGTCCACGTTTTTGCTTGCAAATGTTCATTATAATGACTCCTTGGTCTAGTATGAGACCTCTGGCTTCTTCTACTTTGTCAATACTGGAACCTCACTGAGACTCCTCTCAGATAGGTTGTTATTCTCCTGTGTCATGAAGATCCTGTGGTTTTGGGTCTGGAACTGGTCTCTTCATGCATTCCAGCAGTTCATCCATGGGGTGGGCCAACTCAAAGTCCTGATTCTGGGCCTGCAACTCCCACTTGCAGTGCCTGCTCTCCCAAGTGCTGCAGCAAGTAAGGAGTTGCATCAGCTCTCCTGCTTTCATGACCCCATCAGGGCCAATTCTCCTGCATGATACCTGTGGCCATGGCAAGAGAGTAAAGGGGATCTCTCACTCACTAACACCTCCACAAAGCAGACAAAAGGCAGGGCTGGCTCTCTCACATGCACTCCCTCAGGACTGGCTCACTCACAACCCCCACATCTAGGACCAGCTGTAGTTTACTGCCCAGGAAAAGTGCAGGGCCTGCTCTCCTGAGTGCTGTAGCATGTGAGGGGCAAGGACAGCTCTTCTGCTCTTGGACCCCATCAGTGCCAGATTTCCTGTCTGCCACCAGTGGTGAGGGCAAAAGGGGGGTTGGATATCTCCACTGCCAACATCACTACAAAACAGATAAAAGGCAGGGCTGGCACACCACAACCCCCTCAACCAGAGCCAGGCAGGCCTTCCCTAGTCTCTGGCTTGCTTCCTGTCCTGGAAGCCCATCTGGTGGTCAACACAGGCTAGCTCCCCTTCTGGTCCTCCTGGTGCCAAAGTTGTGTTGGTATCTGCCTTGCTTCCTCCCCCTGCCCCTTCCCCCACTGGGGAATGTTAAGCTTCTATTCATTCAGATGTTCATAAGTCAGAACACTGAATGTAGACATAGCCTTTCTCCTCTCTGCCACCTACTGATGCATATGTGACACAACAGCCACATCTGCACTGTCTCTAGGGGCAGCCCAAGACTAATGTGAAGGGAGTTAGTTTCTGGATAAGACTGGGTTTAGGTCTGAAAATGATCATGGCTTTGTTGTGTAGTAATTTCCTCAAAACTGAAGCATTCCACCTTCTTAAGACCCTGGGAATTTCAAAGAGAGACCTACTGAGACTTTAGAAGTGAACAACTCATAATTCTCAGGAAATCCCTGAAGGTTATGACATTTATAAGTCTGTCTTTCCTCAAGAGGATTGTTGTAGAGTGGAGACTCCCACCTCTTGCGTTGCCTTCAAGTCCTGTGGAGAGCACCAGGGTTCATAAGTAAGTCACCCATGCTGGGTAGTGGGGAGTCTTTCAGTGTGGCAACTGTCTTCGAGTCATCTAAACTCTTGTAAATAACCCCTTACCCATACTCCTGTTAATAATTCCAATAATCTGATTGGATTAAACCAGTCCAACTGGTTTATCAAGTTGGACTCTGGTCATATTATTACTTTGATCTGTTGTTGGAATGAGTAAATATTCATTCACATCTCCCCAGGAATAACGTCACAAAGCAATCTTGTTGGAGATTGTATCTGTTTTGTACAGGTGATGTAACCAATAGACATGAATTCAGTAGCTTAAAAGAAAAATGATTTAAAACATTTTACAGTTCTAGCCATTAAAAGTCCAATAGTAGGCTGGAGTCAGAGAGTGTCAGCAGGCTGTGTTCCTTCTGGGGACCCTAGGACACAGCATGCTTTCTTGCCTTGCATTCCCAGTCACCCTCCCACATCAGGATCATACTTGGTTCATCCTCTACCTGCAAAGCCAGCAGTGTGGGGCTGAGTCATTGTTATACATCCATCCCAGCTGCTCTCCTGTTTCCTTCCACATGTGAGGACCCTGTGATTACAACCATCCCAGTCCATGGTGCTGAACACCATGTCTGTATGTTCTGCTGATAAGCAGTCTCATTCTTTGTGTAACCTTAGTCCTCTTTAGTGTGTTATGAAACACAGTCACAGGTTCTGGGGATTAGAATGTGGACATGTTGGGGAGCCATTATTCTACCCATCACAGGTACAGAGTGTGCCAGTGGCCTTGGGACCTCTTTGAATTCTTCCCCATGGATCTGAGCTCACTAACCTTGGGTACATTTTTTGTTTTGTTTCCCTTGGATACAGTTTTAAGGGGCCTGGAAGCATGTAAAATGTATGGAACTTCTTACAAATGGTAAAAATGGTCATTCTGAAGCCAGGTGGTGGTGGCGCACGCCTTTAATCCCAGCACTTGGGAGGCAGAGGCAGGTGGATCTTTGTGAGTTCGAGGCCAGCCTGGTCTACAAAGTGAGTCCAGGACAGCCAGGGCTACACAGAGAAACCCTGTCTCGAAAAAAACCAAAAAAAAAAAAAAAAGGTCATTCTGTGGCTGCCAAAAGCCAAAGAAGACAAAAGGCAATCTGCAGTCTCTGAGCTCACATTAGCATGGGTGGGGTGGCAGGGGTGGCAGGGATACTTACAAAGTCATTAGTGAGTAAGTGTGACTAAGGCATATGATTAGACTTAAGTGGTGTGGAGGAGACTGTAGGCTACAAATACAGTGCAGACAAGTGAGGGGAAAAACCAGGCCTTGTAATTACTGAAGCTTGTTCTGTAAATTTTTTATAGAAGTTTTTTAGTTATAAACTTAATACACATTCATTATAAAAATACACACCCATATAAATTTAATACATATGTGTATATTATGCAACAATAAATACACACACACACACACATATATATATATCAGAGGTCTAACATATATGTGTATACTGAAGTAAGGTGGCAGTTAAGAGGAAGTAACCCATTATTTTAGCTTACAATGACATTCTTAACAAACTCCATCTAGTTTTATATATATGTAAAAAAATCTATGTTTTTTCTAGGTTTCTTATATAAATATGATGCTTGTATGAATTTTATATATTCATCTTGGCAACACTTGACTATTTTCCCAGAAGCAATTTTTAGAAATATAATTTCTGTATAGGAGACAATATGAGTGTTGTGTGTGTGTGTGTGAAGGTTATGCCAAATTGCTTCATCCTGAAAATTCAGTAATTAACAAAGTATTGTCATTTTACTTTTTCCACATGGATACAATTTTATGTTTAATGTATTTTCCTATTACATGGATTTTATGTCTATATTTTGCCTATGGAAACAACTTGTGATGTTTGTCTTTCTGAGTCTGGCTTATTTCATTTAACACAGTAATCTCCACCTATATCCATTTCCCCACAATTGACATGATTTCATTATTCTGTAATGCTGACTAAACAACTGTGTATATATACAACACTAGAAGAAATCTGTCTGTTAATAGATTCCTTGGCTTGTTCCAAAACTGAGTTGCGGTGAGTTGTGTTGAAATGGACACGATGTGCAAGTGCCTCTGTGGTGTGGCTTATGTGTTGTACACTGGAGTGGTGTAGTTGGATTTCACAGTACTTCCATGTTAGTTTTCTTTTCTTTTTTTGGAAGCTCCAAATTGGTTCTTTTAGTAGCTGTACGAATTTACATTTCTACTGGCATTAAGATTCTTCCCCTTCCCTAAATTCTTGTCTGTGTGTCTTTCTGTCTGTCTTTTCTTTCTGTCTGCCTCTTTTAAAAAAGATTTATTTAGCTAGACATAGTTGTACATGCCTTTAATCCCAGCACTTAGTAGGCAGAGGCAGGGAGATCTTTGTGAGTTTGAGGATAGCCTGGTCTACAAAATGTATTCATTTCTATTTGATGAATATGAGTGGTGTGTGTGTGTGTGTGTGTGTATCACGTATAAGCAGTGCCTGAGAAATCCAGAGTGTGAGAGCCTTTGAAGCTGGCTTTGTTATTGTGGTCCTGAAGTGTAGTTTCAGGTCTGATGTAATTTCTGCATCATTTCTCCTTCTGCTTGGGATTGCTGTTGTTACCTGGAGTTTTTCTTGCTTCTTACATTTTAGGATTGATTTTATTTCTTTGAAGCCTTTGATAATATAGACCATTTTCTTCATTTTCTTGATATTAATTCTGCCAGCCTATGAGTGTGAAAGGACTTTCCATCTTCTAGTGTCTTCAATTTCTTCCTTCCTTCCTTCTTTCCTTCCTTCCTTCCTTCCTTCCTTCCTTCCTTCCTTCCTTCCTTCTTTCCTTCCTTTCTTTTTTGTTTTTTCAAGACAGGGTTTCTCTGTTGTAGCCCTGGCTATCCAGGAAATCACTCTGTAGACCAGGCTGGCCTTGAACTTACAACTCACAAAGATCTGCCTTCCTCTGCCTCCTGAGTGCTGGGATTAAAGGTGTGCGCCACCACTGTCTGACCTGTCAAGAGACTATTATTTCAGTCTTATGGTTGGCTGTAGATCAGTCATGTGGTTTGTAAAATCTAGGTTAAATTTTGATAGGCTCTATGTATCTAAGAGTTTAGCCATATTTCGTAAAGTATCCTCTAGTGATCCTCTGGATTTTTTGGTATCTGTTATGATTATTTTTATCTTTACAGTTATGTTATACAGGGTTATAGTACATAGTGTTCACTGAACACATCTCCATCATACTCTCGCACCTGCTTTTTCTCCCCTGACTAGTCCTCCTTGTCCAGCCCCCCAGACAGCTTTGCTTCTACTTTCTTATCATCTGCACATATATGATTTTTTAGATATCTACATAATCTCCACGTTAGAAAAATGTGATTTTTTTTCTTCTGAGACTGAAATTGCTTAATGTGACCATCTCCAGTTGCCTCCACTTTCCTGGGAAATAGAACTTTATCCTTCTTTATGAAGGAAAACTTCCAGTGTGCATGAGCACACACTATATTTTCTTTATCCGTCCCTGTGTTGGTGGATACCCATTTTCACCTCTAATTTTGTTTATTAGAGTCCTCTTTATCTCTTTATTTCTTTTGTTTAGTTTGGTTAAAGGTTTGTTTATCTTGCCCCCCACCCCGGGAAGCAAGTCCTTGCCTAATTGACTTTTTTTTTTTTAGGTTTTTGGAGACAGGGTTTCTCTGTGTATCCTTGACTGTCTTGGATTCATTTTTTAGACCTGGCTGGCCATGTACTCACAGAGATCCACCTGCCTCTGCCTCCCAAGTGCTGGGATTAAAGGCGTGCACCACCACGCCCGGCCTTAATTGACTTTTTTTGATACTGTCTTTTAATCTATTTTGTTAGTTTCAGTTCTAATCTTTATTTCCATCTAATGATTTTCAATTCATCCTCTGTTTCTAAAACCTTGAGAGGCATCATTGAGTTATTTATCTGAAATCTCTAATTATTTAGCGATGCACTGGCAGCTATGGAGTTTCCTCTTAGAACTGCCTTTGTCAAATCACAGGGTTCTAGTTATTATCTTTTCATTTTATTCTAAGAACTTTTATGTTTCTTGATTTCTTCACTGACCAGAGTTCATTATACATTATTTGTGTGGTTTCTCTTTCAGTTTTGTTCCATTATGATTTGATAAGACAAATGTATTATTTTATTTTTCCTTTTCATGCATGTGTGGCATGCATGGTTGCATATATGCACATTCTTGTGTATGTGGGTGCACATGAAGTTGATGTCTAAAATCATCCACCATCTCTCTTCCACCTTATTCATTGAGGTAGGGTCTCTCAATCAAGCCCATAGCTCACAGAGAGGGCTAATCTTTTTTTTTTTTTTTTTTTTTGGTTTTTCGAGACAAGGTTTCTCTGTGTAGCCCTGGCTGTCCTGGACTCACTTTATAGACCAGGCTGGCCTTGAACTCACAAAGATCCACCTGCCTCTGCCTCCCAAGTGCTGGGATTAAAGGCGTGCGCCACTACCGCCCGGCTGAGAGGGCTAATCTTATGAGCCTGTTTATTTTGGAGACCCCCTGTTTCCACCTTTGCAGGCAGAAATTACAGGTGGACTACCATACCCATCCAGCATTTATGTGGGTTCTATTAGGTCTAAACTTTGATTCATATGCTTCTGCAGCAAGTACTTTATCCAACAAGCCCCTATTTTGTGTTTGCCAAGACTTGCTTTGTGTTCTGAAATGTGATCTGTTTTAGAGAGTCCCATAGACTGCTGAGAGAATTCATATTCCACAGCTATTGGAAGGAATATTCTGTAGATGTTGGGTAAGTCCATTTGATCTATAGTAAATCTTACCTCCTAAAATTCCTGGTTGATCTATCTATCATCTATCTATCTATCTATCTATCTATCTATCATCTATCTATCTATCTGTCTATGTACCTACCTACCTATTCATCTACCTATCATCTATTGATGAGTATGACGTATTGAAGGTATCCACTATTGTTGTATTTAGGTCCATCTTTCCTCTCTGTCCAGTGTCTGCCTTATGAAGTCCAGTTCCAATATCTGATATGTATATATTTGTAATTGCTTCCCATTTTAATGGATTGTTCCCTGTATAATGTGCAGTGATCTCTCTACCTTTTCTGACTAATTTTGCATGTTACTACTCTTGCTTGGCTTTGCTTCTTCTTGTATATTAACTTCCATTCTATCCCAGTCTACATGTACTTTTCCCAGCGAACTGTGTTTTGTGGAGACAGCAGGTAGTTGGATCTTGTTTTTAGTCCCATCAGGTAGTCTGCATCTTTTAATTGGATAATTAAGACTACATTTAGGGTTATTATTGAGCTCCTATAATTTTTCTGGTTGTTTTTCTGGTTGGGTAGACAATTGTTTGTGTATATTAGATTGAACAAGATCTTGTGAGGTACTGCTCCATGACCTGGTACTCACTATGTAGCCCATATGTGCCTCAAACTCACAGTAATTCTCCTGACTTCACCTCCTGAGAGCTGGGGTGACCAGATGAGTCACCACACCCAGCTTTCTTTTGTACTTTTGGATACTCTTTTTCTCTTTGCTTCTTCAGTGAAGAATGGGTGAAGAGTTGAGGTGTGGTGTGAGCAGCTGGACCTGCCCACCCTTCCTCTGGTTCAGACTTCTTGGAATTCTATGAGTGATAGTGATGAGGATAATAGAAATGAATTTGGAGCCGGGTGTGGTGGCGCACGCCTTTAATCCCAGCACTTGGGAGGCAGAGGCAGGCAGATCACTGTGAGTTCAAGGCCAGCCTGGTCTACAAAGTGAGTCCAGGACAGCCAGGGCTGTTACACAGAGAAAACCCCTCTCGAAAAAAAAAAAAAAAAAAAAAAAAAAAAAAAGAAATGAATTTGGTTATATGTAAATGGCCCCTTTGAGGGTGGAGCTTAGCTCAGTGGCAGAATGTTTATCTAGTATGTACAAGACCTTGGGTTTGAACCTTATCATCTTCATAAAAAAAAAAAAAAGTGAGGCACTGGGCTCAATCCCCAGCACCATAGAAACACACCATAGTGATGCTTACCTGTAATCCAAGCACACGGGAGGTGGAGGCAGGAGGGTCAGAAATGTAAGATTATCATCCTTTGCTACATAGACAGTTTGAGGCCAACCTAGTCTATATTAGACCTCATGTTCCTCGCCAAAAATGGTAAAATTTTGAAACCTGGGTTTTCATATCTGAGACAAACTCATAATCCTAAGGGCATCTCAAAGTTCAGAAGGGTCATATGGATATAGACCCCTCCCTTCAAGTGCTGACTCTGTGGGCAATCTAGACTTCTGCCTCCACCACCCACCTCAGTAGGTTCCCTTCATCCCTCTGCCTAGATGCCCAACCTCTTCTTTTCACTCCTGCTTGGCCAAGCCTGGGGTTATGGAAGCAACGCTACTTCACCAGCGTTGCTCTTACCAACAGCTAGTGAAAAAAAAAATGCCCCCTACTTACTTATCCCCTTCATCTCTGAATCACAGTTTTATTTTAAAATTCATCTTCATTTTTATTTTTACTTATGTTTGTCTCTGTGTGGGTTTGTGTGAACAAGGGTAGGTGCTTGCAGAGGTCAGAGGAGGGTGTCAGATCCCCTGGGACTGCAGGCACAAGTGATTTCAAACCACCCAGTGGGGGAGCTAGGAACAGAACTTGGGTCCTCTGCAAGAGCAGCTGAGCAGTCATCTCTCCAGCCTCTGTCAGACAAAAATGAAGTAATGATTCAATAGTTGATAACGATATACATTTGTGCTATACATATAGATGTTGAAAACTATTTGCTTACAAGTGTATATTATTTCACATACAAGCCCTGTATGTTAGTATATTGGTCATTTTACTATTGTGTCAGTGTTGTTTTGTTTGGTTTTTCGAGACAGGGTTTCTCTGTGTAGCTCTGGCTGTCCTGGACTTGCTTTGTAGACCAGGCTGGCCTTGAACTCACAGAGATCCATCTACCTATGCCTCCTGAGTGCTGGGATTAAAGATGTGGGCCACCACACCCAACTTGTATCAGTGTTATCAATCTCACAAAAAACAGGACCTGTTAAGAGTGGCACTTATTAATTAATTCTAATATAATTAACAAATGCTACATAAGGGAACAGGATCTAATAATACTTTTTTAACTTTTTTTCTGGTCTTTCCTAGACAAGCTTTTAAAATGATTTTAAGATGGATATTTGAACTTTGTATGTGTGTGTGTGTGTGTGTGTGTGTGTGTGTGGTTTATATTCGTATATTCGTACAAGGGAATGCACACATGCATTCAGATGTGGGTGAAGTCCAGGACAACCTCAGGGTTGTCCATTTATTTTTTGAAGCAAGGTGTTTCACAGGCCCAGATCTCACCAAGTAGGCTAAGCTGACTACCAAGCCCCACGGATCATCCTGTCTCAGCCTCCCCGGGACTGTGTGAGGCACAGGTTTGTTTTTACCTGGGTCCTGGGGGTGTAACTCTGATCCTCTTGCTTGTGTGGCACGTACTTTACTGACTCAGCCATGTTGCCAACCCCAGTGTTTAAATTGTGTGGACTACATTAGTGTGCTTTGTGCTTTCTCCTGTCTCAGACATCTATCCCTGAACTGCAGGACATTTTTTAATTCCTGGGAGGAACACTCAGATACTTGCTTAGCCTGACTTACCATCATAGTTATCATCCCAATTGTTCCTTACATTAATTTTTTTGAGACATGGTCTCTCTGTGTAGCTCTGGCTGTCCTAGAACTCGCTCTGTAGACCAGAGTGGCCTCCAACTCAGAGATCTGCCTGCCTCTGCCTCCTGAGTGGTGGGGCTAAAGGCCTGCCAAGCCTGGCTCTCCTTACACTAATTTTTAAAACTGCTTTTGTATGTCCTTTGTCCCAGCAGGGTTCCAGACACAACTAGGGGTGGTATTTTCCAGCCATGAAAGTTTGCCTCTTATTTCAATACACAACTTATGTTTTAGCTTTGCCAATCTTACCCCATCTAAGTGTCGTTTCCTTCTTCCTGATATGGACATTAGGCTGTTGAAAGGCGACAGTGGAAGGGATACAGCCAGAGCTGGTGAGGACTGAGGGGTGAGGCAGATTTGTTGCTTAGCAAGGACTATGAGGACGTCTGTCTAACCTGGGCACAGAGAACAACCAGTACAAAGGCTCTGAATTTGCAGCCTGCCTGGACTATTTAGTGATGTGAAGGAGGAAACAGGAATGAGGTTGTAGGGGTCCAGGCATGTGGGGGCTGTGGCCCCTGACTTATCCTCTTGCTGAATGTGGAGGTGAAGCTGATAGGTCAGGAGGGGAAGGAAGCCCAAAGATGCAGACCATGACCTGACACATTCACAAACCACCCCTTAAGCTTTGAGGCTTCAGCTTCATTTTGCCCCATCCAAACAGGTCTCACTGAGCAGAGAGGTGGACATTCCTGGGGTGTACCGGGTAGGAAAGCTTCGTAAGTGCAAGCCACACCCAAGATTAGTGAGACTGAAATGGGGACAGCTGCTGCCAGAGACACCTGTATAGATGCCTAAGGCATAAACCTACCCGCATGGCATTCCAAACAGAGCTCTACCACACGTAGAGCTTCGCCACACCAGCCTCTACCATGCATTCTCCTGCGCATGTGCCATCAGTACAGAAGCCTCCTTCATACCACATGAGCCTCTTTCATGCACATTTCTACCACACACACCTCTGTCACATACCCACCCCTATATACATCACAGTCTCCAAACATTCCAATTCCCTCTACTCACAACATTCTAATACTCTGTGTTTCCTCATTTGCTTTGATTTTTCTGCTTAGCATGATCAGGTATGCTTCATTCTCTATTTCGTCTTCACTACCCTGCAGGACAGGGCCCTTTATCTGCTTTCTTTTCTTAGAAAGTTACTTAAGCCTACTGGGGGGGGGGGGGGTTGGGGGGGAATGGGGGATCCGGGAATGGTGGGGTATTTGCTTCTCATGATTCTCCACCATATACAAACCCCCATCTTACTCTTTTTATTTTGTTTTGTTTTTTTCTGTGTAACAAGCCCTGGCTGTCCTGGACTCACTGTGTAGACCAGGCTGGCCTCGAACTCACAGAGATCCGACTGCCTTTGCCTCCTGAGTGCTGGGATTAAAGGCGTGAGCCACCACGCCTGCCTGGCTCTGCCGTTCTCTTTTTAGTCATTTGATAAGCACTCTCTGTGTCCGCACTATGGTTAACACGGGGTCTTCCAGTCCACGAAGAGTGCAGTGTCTTTTGCATTTCTTCCTGCCTCATGCCCTCTGATCTCCTGGAGGTATGCAGACTTGGTGTTTTGTTTTTAATTCAGTCCATCAGTTCTTAGAACTAACGAAGGGCGGTGGACCAAGAGAGAAGCTCCAGAAAACATTTCCCTTCAGTCCTGTTTCCAGCCCAGGATGGATGATATTTTTTCCCCCTGTCCACTTCGTTAATTAGGAAGTTTTTCTTGCAGTAACTCTGAAGACAGTCAGGATCTCACACTATTCAGTGCTCTGGAGGAGGCAGGTCAAAGAAAACAGGCAAGAGAGGTCAAGGAAGTATGAGGTGAAAGACCAGCAGGGATAGAGCCAGGCGGGGTACAGCCCCTGATGAGGAGCCATAGCAGGCAGGAGGGGAGGGAGACAGGAAGTTGCAGACTCTAACCGGATGCATTTGTAAACAGTCCCCTGCTGCAATCCCAAGATTTAAACTTCCTGTGGCTCCATCCATACAGGTCTCACCAAGGGCAGGCATGTGGAGCTAGCTGTAACTCCACCAGCATCTTCCAGGGCAGTCTTTTTCCCCCAGTCTTCCACATTGATGCTATCTCTAGAAAAGAAGCCTGCCCAGAGGACCTGGGGTTTGTGTCTTTGAGAGCCCAGGGAGGGGGTCCCTGACCCAGCTGGTCCTACTGCCCACCTGTCCGGCTGAGTCCTGAGAGAGGTAAAGGCAGCCTGCCCTTTTGCCCAAAACAGGGATGGTGTACCAGATGGCACAGCCATATGGTGGGAAAGGCTAAATGACCAACATTGGGACTGGAGTGCAGGTGAGCGGAGGTGGGGTGGGAGTACAGGTGAGGGATGAGGGAGAGGCTGAGGGGAAAAGGATGGTGGGTAAGGGCTTAAGTTCTAGCAGGCAGGAAGATGGTACCAAGGCACCTTGAGCTTCAGTCATGGGAATCGACAGCAAGCTACACCAAAGCCAGTGATCCAGGAGCAGGGATTCATCCTCACCATTGTTCCACCACCAGGACTCCCACCTCTAGACAATAACCACCTTTAGTGTCCCTCTCTTTCCTCCCCTACTGTTCACCCTCCTTTCTGAGAGCAGTAATCAATCATGTTGCCAACATACTAATCTAAAATAGAATTTCAATATTCATGACTGAATGAATGGAGAGACATACAATGGGATGTGACTAAGCCCTGGACAGGAAAGAAAGCCACATAGCTGAGCCCTGTGGACACTAAACTAAAGAAAACAAGAGTCTCACAAAAAGCAAAAGGGAAATTAGTCCCCTTGTATGAGGAATTTAAGCCATACAAATTATGGAGACAGAGAGCAGAAGAGGGTCCCCACCGATGGGGAGGAGGAAGTGGGGTTCTGTTTAATAGGTGCAGTTGCTGTGGTGATGTCTGTGCCATTGAATTGTACACTTAAAAATGGCTAAAACAGAGGCTGGAGAAATGGCTCAGCAGTTAAGAGCCCTGGCTACTCTTTCATTGTTTCTGAGTTCTGCTCCAAGCACTCTCTGTAGGCCGCTCACAACCACCTGTAACTCCAGCTCCAGAGAATCTGACGCCCTCTTCTGGCCTGTGTGGTCACCTGCACTCATTTGTACAAACACACCCACACAAACAAACTAACAAATAGATACACACACACACACACACACACACACACACACACACTCAAACAGACACACAGACACACACATACAGACACACTCACACACACAGAGACACACACTCACACACACACTCACACAGACACACACAGACACAGACACACACACACTCACACTCACACAGACACACACACTCACACAGACACACACACACTCACACAGACACACACAGACACTCACACTCACACAGACACACACACACACAGGATTAAAAATAAAACAAATCTTTTTAAAAATGGCTAAATCAGGGCTGGAGATGTGACTCAGCTGATAAAACACTTGCCTAGTATGTATGAAGCCTGGAGTTCCATCCTCAGCACAGTAAAACCAGGAATGGTGGCACATGCCTGTCATCCTAGCACTTTTAGTAAATGGAAGCAGGAGGAACAGAAGTTCAAGGTCATCCTTAGCTACATAGGAAATTCAAAGGCTGGTCTAGGCTACCTGGGACCATATATATTTTTAAAAAAGGCTGGATGTGGTGGCGCACACCTTTAAACTCAGCACTCCGGAGGCAGAGACAGGTGGATCTCAGTGATTTCTACGCTAGCGTGGTCTACAGGGCGATTTTCACGACAGTCAGGGTTATGCAGAGAAACCTGTCTCAAAAAACATAAAAAACAACCAACTAACAAACAAACAAACAAACAAAAAACAAAACAAAAGGATAAAACAATTAATTTCAAGTTATGTATATTTTATTGCAAAAACATATTTTTCAAGTGGAGACATATTCCTGGAAGTTCCCCCATTTCTCCCTGTTGTTCGGCTCTCTGTCCCAAATGTGTCAAAGAGTCAGAGGACTTTCACCAGCCATCCTTAATCTCACCCGTACCAGACAAGGTGAACAATGTCAATGAGAAAACTGATACTTGCTGTCCTCATTAGTTTTCTGCTGCTGTGACAAAGCGCAATGACCAGAAGCAGTACAGGAGAAGAAAGGGTTTATTTGGCTTGTAACTTCCCCATCAAAATCCCACCACTGGGGAATGTCAGGGAAGAAACTCAAGTAGCAGCAGCTGCATGTACCATGAAGGAAAACTGCTTACTGGCTTGCTTCCCTTGCCTGCCCTTAGCCAGCTTTCTTCTATAACCAACGCCACATGCCCAGGGGTGGCAACACCCATAGTGGGCTGGACCCTCCCACATCAATCATCCACCTGTCAAGACAGTGTCCCACACACCTGCCCACAGCCAAGTCTGATGGAAGCAATTCCTCAGTTGAGTTTCTTCTTCCCTGGTGACTCTAGCTTGTGCAAATTAGTAAAAATTAACCAGCATGCTCAGGAGGTCAAGAGACGTGACCAATGTCATGTCACTGGTGAGAAGTCAAAGTTACCTTCAGACTTCAGAGTGCCAGCTCCCATTAGAGGTTGTCATCATCTGTCTTGTTCATGCAGCGCCTCTGAAGAGCCATGCTGGGAGGCAGGGTGTGGAGGTGAGGCCTGCTTTAAACTGGAGCATACCTGGGGTGGCTTGGAGTTGGGGTCCAGAGATGATGAGCAGGGCTTCTGGGACACATGCTTTGGGACAACTTCCAGAGTCCTGTTCCTGGGCCTCATAGACTTGGGCAAGGGCTTTCCTCCTCAAAGCTCCTGATGCCACCAGGAAGATCAGCAATTCTGGGTCTCCCTCCCAGGACCTGCCATTCCCAAATATCCTGGTCTTATTGTATCCCTATGTACAGAATGCTTCCCAGGAAAGCAACATGGCCAGCCTCTGAATGTTTCTGCACATGGAGAAAGAGCAGTATAGGATGGTGGGCAAGCCCAGGGGTGCCTGGAAGCTGAGCCAAGGCCACAGCTATGGGAGGCACACAGCATGATGAGGAAGGGTGGCTTCAGGCTCCAATCACTTGAAGATCTGGGGATGAATGGAACCAATTGCTTTTGTGGTGCCCGTGCATGTTAGGGAGGGCAATCTGCTGTACAGAACACCTTTAATAATGCCCTCAGTCACACCCAGAAATATGCAGGTAGGTAGCCTGGTCCAATGCAAATGATGCATAGAATTTACTATCACAGAGAAAAGCGGTCATGGTGATATTTGTGTGATATTTATATACTTAATAGAAGTATCTCAGAAACTGAAATCCATCAATGTCCTTGCTGCCCATCATGTTATGCTATCATGATGGAAGTCAGATATTGGTTATTATTTCAGTTGCTTGTCACAAAAACAGCCAAATTTCTTTTTCTGTTATGCTACACCGAGCTCATGCCACATCTTAAGTCATGGTCAGTGTGCATGTATGTGCATGCATGTGTGTGTGTGTGAATGCGCGCGCGCACACGTGTGTACATGAGCACATGTTTGCACATCTATGTGGATGCCAGAGGCTGTCAAATATCTTCTTTCGTTACTCTCTACTTGCTTTTCTCTAATTTTTTTTAATGTGTATGTGTGTTTTGGCTGTAGGGAGGTGCTCAAGAGATCAGAGGAGGGTGTCAGATTCCCCGAGACTGGAGTTACAGAGGATTTTGGGCGCTGGGAATTCAGTTCAGGTCCTCTGGGAGAACAGTCAGTGCTCTTAACCACCAAGCCACTTTTCCAGCCCCATCTTATTGTCAGAGCCAGTCTATAACTGAACTTGGTGTTCACTGTTTAACTGGTTAGCCAATGTCTGCAGGGATCCACCTGTCTCCACCTCTCCAGTGCCAGGGTGCAGACATGCACTGCCACTCCCTGTGGGTGCCAGGGATCTAAACTCAGGCCCTTATGCTGACACAGAATGTGCTCTTATGCACTGAGCCTTCTCTGCAGCCTAACCATGGCTGTTTTCAGGATTGCTCTTTTGATTGGTGCTGTGCTGTGGTCTCAAAGAGCCTCTACTGTACTTGGATGGTTCTTTCCCTTCAAGTGAGATTGAAATAGTTATCTTTTCTTCCTACCTGATCTCTCTATAATTTGGAAACACTAATTGAGAATTCTTTTTTTCATAAAAGCATGGTTATTATCATAAGTCCTAGGAGAGGCTGTTCTCATTGGAAGAGGACAGAACTGGAAGTGACATTTACATTGCCATTGTGTTGACCAGAATGCCATGTTGGATGGTATTTTATAGAGTGTGGTATGGACAGGCAGATTCAAGGAACTAAGCTTGACTTGAAAAAATGGGCCTGGATTTTACCATGGAGTGGGGAGGGGCATCATGAAGTCCTGCCCCTCCCTGAGGATCTTTCTATACACAGCTAATAGTTTCTGGGAGAGAGACATTTTCTTTAGTTGTGTAGCTGCTAGTAAGGAGATCACTCTCCTTAAAGCAACCCTAATGATACTCACTGGTTCACAAAAACAAACAAAAAACAGAAAGTAGAAGAAGGACAAGGTGGGGAGAGGTGGGAATCAGCGGGTGGGACAAAAGAGGATGATGGGGTGAATGTGATTAAAATACATTATACACAAGTATGATAATGTCATAATGACACCTGTGATTATGTGTAACTAATATATGCTAATTTTCTTTAAAAATCTGGCTTGAAGCCTGCTTTTCAGAATTCCCAACATCTTAGGTGAGTTAAGCTCCCATCCTGCAAGTCCTAAGCCCCAGGAGTCCTGTGGAAGAGGATCAGCCAAAGTGACCAACATAGATGAAGTCTAGTGGAGAGTCTTCAGCATGGTGTCCTGGAATCAAGGAACTATGCACAAACTGATCTAAAGTCTCGTGTGTGAGCCTCCAGTAAAGAAAAGTTGAAAAGGCCTGTGTGGTTAATTATTATTCCTGATGTTGTGGAGCCTGACTGAATCCATCTTGAAAAAAGATTCCATTTTGTATTAAGTTTGACTCAGAACTGACTTCCAGTTCCAGAACAACAACAAAAGGTACCCGACCTTGCAATCCTGGGGTGTTCCCTCATCATCACTGGACAGCTTACTCTGAGAAAGCACCCAAAAAGTCTAAACAAACTTTCTGGAAGTCAAATTGACCACAGCTGATTTGTCAGTAACAATTAGCCAATCAGAAATGGACATGACTGACTAGTCACCCAAATGTCATCCAGTCATATGATAGAAAACCTGTTTCTTTGTCTAAGCCCTATATAAACCTTGTATTTTTGGAGCTTGGGGCTCTCAACTCAAATTGCTATGTCAGTGAGTATTGAGAGTCCAAGCTCTGAGTTTGAATAAACAACCCTCATGTATTTACATTGGAGTTGGCTCCCCGGTGGTCTTTGGGGTCTTGAGAATCTGACAAAACAATGTGCTCCCAAAGGCAAGCAGAACTGCCTGGTGTGGTGGCCCCCGCCTGTAATCCAAGCACTCAGGAGGCTGAGGAAGAAGGATTGTTGTGAATTCCAGGTTAGCCTGAAATACAGCGAGATTCTGCTTCAAGTAAACACACACACACACACACACACACAC
>CAJQZJ010032020.1:9216556-9237157 GCA_907164525.1 Lophiomys imhausi
CACACACACACACACACACACACACACACACACACACACACACACACCAAGCAAACAAAACCATTCATCAAATATAATGAAACTAGACCTATTTGGTAAGTAAGAATGACCTTCCATTGGTTATGGGGGTGATGGAGGCTAGAGAGATGGCTCAGTTAAGAGCCCATGCTGCCCTTTCTGAGGACCTGAGTTTAATTCCCAGCATTCATATCAGGCAGCTCACAATTGCCTGCAACTCTAGCTCCAGAAGGTCTGACACCCTCTTGTGGCTTGTGTGGGCCCTGTGTTTATGTGCATATAACATCCCCCCTACAGACACACATGCATAAATATAATTAAAATGGTGCTGGGCAGGTCAGTGGCTGCACGCCTTTAATCTGAGTATTTGGGAGGCAGAAATAGGCAGATCTCTGTGATTTTTGAGGCCAGCTTGCTCTACATAGTAAGTTCCAGGATAGCCAGAGCTACATAGTATACTGCATCTCAAAAAAACCAAAATAAGCAAATAAATAATAAAATGAAATTAAAACAAAACAATGGGGCTGGGCAGGAAGCTCAGTGTTCAAGAGCACTTGCTGGTCTTACAGAGGACCCAGGTTCAGCTGAGCACAAATTGCTCTTTCATAGGATCTGAGTTCAGTTCCCAGCATCCACATCAGATAGCTTATAACCTCCTGTAATCCTAGTTCCAGGGAATCCAATATCTACTGGCCTCCAAAAGCACCTACATGGGCATGGTGCACATAAACTCATGCAGACACACATACAGCCACAAACACACATACATACATACACAATAAAAAATAAATCTTTTTTTTAAAGACAGGGTGACTAAACAGAAATTGTGTGTTTCAGTGGAAAGCTAAGGGTCTCCCATGGAGTCTCAGTTCACACAGCTCCTTCAGGGTTTGGCTACTGTGCTCCAAACTGACACTTCTGATTTCTCTCCTGATCCTGATTTGGAGTCTGTTCTCACATAACACAATAATTGCTATCTATCTAGCTATCTGTCTATCTATCTATCTATCTATCTATCTATCTATCTATCTATCTATCTATCTATCTATCATCTGTCTGTCTATCTATCATCTATCTAATGAGAACTAATGCTGTCCTTTCCTCGAAGTCCTGAAAGTTGATGCTGAGTGGATTCTGTTACCTCATCCACGTATCTGTGAGCCTGCTGTCCTGAGGCACTCAGAGAATTAACAGGAACACCCACCACTATGTCCAAAGTGTGCCTCCACTACCCTCACTCTGACCATTGAAAAGAAGATGCTGCATATCCAACAGAACTCTCACCCAGCAGTCCTCTGTGTTCAGCAATGTGCTGTTCTCTTTTTATTTTAATAGAAACCTCCACCTCATGAAGTGCATGGCAGCCCATTAAATGAGACATCATTTAAATGAAAGAAGTCTCCTCTTTGAAAAACAGGGCACTTGAACTCGGGCTATGCCCTGCTCTAAGTTCCTCCATTGTGCAAAACAGTGATTATTTTTTAGGTTGTGTATTGCCCCATTTTAAAGCAGTTTTTGTGTGTCCCCCCACTTTTTCTTAAAGCAGGGTCTCACTATGTTGCCCTGGCTAGATCTTACTTTGTAGACCAGGCTGGCCTTGAACTCACAGAGATCCATTTGCCTCTGTCTAAGTGCTGGGATAGGTGTGTGCCACCATGCCTAGCTTTGACTCCATTTTGAGAATAATGGTGAGTCCACACCTGGGTGGACAGGTAGACAAGACCATGTGTCTGGTATCACTCATATAGCACAAACTGTAAGTAAATCTTTCCTAAAAGTACAAACGGTGTCACATTGGGACTGTAGGAACACAGCTGTGTATTAAAATCAAGTAGAAAACCCAGACTTGAGAACTTAGACACACAGACTCCAGAAAAGGTGCAACATGCTTCTTACCTGGACCCAACAAGGAGGAGAGTGCCTCGCACTGCTTCAGTAGCCCCACCAACTTGACACATGACCCTCTGGAGTGTGTGTCAGGTGACTTCTAGGCATAACACTCTCCACTGTCCCAGGGGCTTCAGCTTAGCTTGGTCCTGCATGAATTCTCTTCTGCCTGTTTGCTGGTTCATCTCTCTGAATCTGCTGTCCAACTGTCCATCTGCTTGCTTGTCTGAACCTGGTCTTGTCCTCTACCTCCACCGCCTCTACCACACCTCAGTCCTTCCTGTAGCTTACAGTCTGCAGCCTCTCCAGCCTTTTGTTGTCTTACCCACACAGAACTCCGCCAGGCCTCCTGGAAACCACCTGAACTCTTCTGTGGCCTTTTAGCCCTTGGTAGCCATTCTGTAGCCTACATACAAACAGATGATAGATAGACAGACAGACAGATTTACTGTGTTACATAATATGTTATTTAAAAGTTAATATTGATCATTAAGATTGGAATGAAAGAACCTATGTTTGTCTTGGCCAGGTTACCAGGGAAAGCTGAACTGCTTGGCAAATTGCTGCCACTGAAATGAGTGTACCTTAAGAATTTATTGTTAATAAAGAATCAATAAACCCTGACATTATGGAAAGACACAAATGTGTTTGTTTCGGACAGCATGCTCTGACTGGGGTGCTGATGAAGACTCTCCTTTGACCTAACAAGTCTGACTCTCCTGAATCTTCTTCCTGATAATCAGCTGACCCAAAATCCTCACCCTTGATATATGATCATACTTGTCATCTGAAGCTCTCAAAATCTTATCCACCTGGCCTGCCTTCAACATTCTCACTGATTCAGTAGAGTGAAAATCCCTTTATTCTCCATGTCTTTTCTTAGCAATTGTCTTTTATGTTCATTTTGTGTGTGTGTGTGTGTGTGCGTGTGTGTTCATGTTACTGTGAGTGCATGAGTGCACAGGTGTGTACATGCATTGGAAGACAATTTGGTTGTTATTCCTCAGGAGCCATTGATCTCACTTTGAGGCAGGGTCTCAATGGATAGGAGTTAAGATTAACTGGCCATTGAGCCTCAGAGATCTATTTCTGCCTCCCCAGTGCTGGTATTCAACCCTGGACCATCGCCTTTTGTTATTGTTTTATTTATTAATTATTTGTGTGTATGTGTGTGAATGCCATACATGCATGTGGCAGTCAGAAGACAATTTTGTAGAGTCAAATCTGGCCAGCCATCTTCATCTAGGAATGAAACTCAGGTCTCAGGTTGTCCCACTGGGTAGCAAATACCTTCACCTGCTGAGCCATCTTGCTGACCCCACTTCTGGATTTTTACATGTTTCTGGAAATTAGATCCAGGTCCTTGTACTTTCAGAGCAAGCACTGTAATGACTGATAGTCTCCTCCCCTCCCCTCTCCTCCTCTCTTCTTGGTCCCTCCCCCACCTCTCTCGCAAAGTTTGAGACAGAGTCTCCTGTATCCCAGGATGGCCTTGACCTCAGTATGTAGTTAAAGATGACTTTGGACTCCTGATTCTCCTGCCTCTACCTCCCAAGCATTAGGATTCTAAGCATGAGCTACCATGCTTGCTTTATGCAATGCTAAGGACTGAACCGGGAGTTTCCTGCATGCTAGGCAAGTGTTCTACCCATTAGGTTATATCCCTAGTTTCTGTTAGTAATTTTCCATCCTCTCACATCCACTTGACTCCTTGGCTATAAATCTCCATTTGTCCTTGTATTGAAAATTCAGTCCAGTCTCTACTGCACCACAAAACCCCA
The DNA here is from genome assembly GCA_907164525.1 of Lophiomys imhausi. Taxonomy (NCBI): domain Eukaryota; kingdom Metazoa; phylum Chordata; class Mammalia; order Rodentia; family Muridae; genus Lophiomys; species Lophiomys imhausi. Next base: position 9,220,243 of record CAJQZJ010032020.1, read on the forward strand.
TTGCAGGGTAACAAAAGGATGCAATGGGAAAAGGACATTGCTTATAGAATGTTATTGGAAAACTGTGTTTCCATGGGCAAAACAGTAATAGAGTTGGCAATCTCTTTCCTGAATGTATGCATGGAGGAGATGAAACCACTATCTTTTCTTATTTTTTAATTTTTTTTTTTGAGACAGGATTTCTCTACACAGCCTTGGCTGTCCTGGGACTAACTCACTATGTTGACCGGGTTGGCTCTACTTGCCTCTGTTTCCTGAGTGCTGGGCTTAAAGGCATGCACCACCACTCTCAGCTTGAAATCATCACCTCTTAATGATCTCTGCAATAAAATATTCATTGCAGAACTGCCAAAATGACTGAGCTATGGAAACAAACTTCAAACAACACATGAATGGATAAATAAAATATACTAGCTATATCCATGGACGACTGTATGTATGATAATGCATACATATACACATGATATATCTAAGCATATGACATATACCCATGCATATCTATATACACACAAACATATATATACATAGGTATATCATATACATATTATATACATGTCAATGTATATGATATACAGCCTATGTGGGATGACAGATATGGAATTTTACCATGTATACATACCACAGAACATTGTATATGAACCTCAAATACATAAAATAAATTGCATTTGTTAAAAAAAACATTGTAATATGCTGAGTTGACTGGCAATGTGTTCCATCTGGTGCAATAGTGACATGATAGTTATAGGGGTATCTAACTGCCTTCTGGTTGGCTATGAGACCTGCTCAACTGGAGGAATTTCATGCTTGGTACTGGTCAAAAAATTCATGACTGGGGAGATAATAGGCCACAATGGAGAACCTACTGTTGTTGTCATGTTAAGTGGCCATGCTTTCAAACTTGCTTCTAAATCTTTATGTTAATTCTCATAGATTTTTGTTGTTCTCAACTTTGGTCAGAGAAACTTCATTCTACAGTGGCTAGTGAATAATGCAGAGACTCATGACTGGTCAAAGTGTCTAGAATAAGCAACTGTGAGTGCTTAGTTGTGGATAGATCGTCTGTATTAACCTCTCTCCATCCAAGGGTCAGGGAACATTGAGGAAGAGGTGGGAAAAAATCTGAGAGCTGGTGAGTGGGGAGTTTTGAAATGCAGACTTCTGGATATAGCATGGCTATTGGAGTCATCAACTCACAACAGTCGTGTGCCCTGCCTGCGTAAGACATGCACAAGGTCAAGTCAGTTGACATCTCAGCTCGGCCCCTTGGTGAAGGTGCTGCCTTTTGGTGCTGAGGAAGAGTCACTCTCCTTTAGGGATGTGGGTACTGGTACCTTGCTCATGTCCTGGGCACACACCTATGCATATATAAGCTACACTAGTGGACTCAGGACATTATTAATAACAACAACAAAGGTGGACCTGAAGATGGGTGGGAGCACTAGGAAGTGTCAGGTAGAGAGGGACACTGGAAGATACTATGGTAAAAATTGTACAGATTAATGAAAAATTGAAAGGATAAATAAAAATAGTATATTTTTAAAAGCCATTATATCCAGGGCAGTCAGGACTCTGTTACACAGAGGAACCCTGTCTCGAAAAACCAAAACCAAAACTAAACCAAACCAAACCAAAACAAAGCAAAATCCATTATAACATTCTTCTGAATTAGAGTTAAGAAAGACAAGAGTCAGGGTATCCCCATTGCTGCTATACCACATCTACCATGAAAGGATAGCTCTGTCTAAAGGGCAGAGAAGACAGACCTCCTGAAGATGGGCACTTGGAGGTGGAGAGCAGGCTCAGGCTGTAGCCCCTCCACCTAGCAGACTTTTTGCTGTTCTATTTTCTCCTAGGAGACACCTCAAAAACTGCTGGTCATGCCAGAACTTTCTCTCCTCATGCAGCTTCGAGAATGGAAAGACTAGGTGCAAAGGTAGAGACAGAAACACCCCACAGTCACATCAGGCCACCTGAGTTCACGGGGGTAGGACCTGAAGTCACAGAACTCAGGAGCTTGGTCACTGATGGTGGGAGGCAGAACTGAGGACCCATCCCCACCCAGTAGCAGAGGTGCCAGGTCCTGCTGAGCCACTGATTGGCACACCCTCTTGCATCATGCTTCTTCTTGCATCAGGATGAGGGCTTTGCCCTGGATGTCACACAGAAGAACACACATTTGATCTGATCCCACCCTCTTCCCTGTTCCTTTCCAAACTTCTCGGTCAGGTCCTGTCTGCAGACCTGGAAAGCAGGGAAAAGCTAAGGGAGCCCAGCCTCAAGGAAGCTAGAGCCATGGGCTCGTGACAGAGGAGCACGGATGGCTACTTCCTGGTTCAGGACTCTGACTTCCACCCACCCTCCTCAATACTGACAACTTGCCTAAGCGCTGGCTGTGTGGACATGGATGCTACCAGCCTCAGGCAGGCTCCCAGGTTTGTACCTCCCTGCCTTTTTACCCTAGAAATGACCTCTCTCCTAACCTGTCTGCCACTGTAGAAGGGTGTGCTTGCCTTCTCTGCTGATATCAGGTCCCCTTTTGCCTGGACATGACATCCTAAGACTAGTTTTTGGTAGCAACTAGGCAGGATACCAGGAAACAGTGTAGTGGGGGTTCCTCTGGGGTGAGCTCTCACCTTGGTAACATAGGATGGTCCCATTTCTCATAGGAATGAGATGGTCCAGAGTCACTTCAATAAAGCTCTCTCTGTGTGTGTGTGTGTGTGTGTGTTATGTGTATTTTTTGTAATGTATTGAGTTATGCATGTGTGCCATGTGTGTGTTACGTCTATAATATATGGTATATGTGTATTGAGGGTTATATGTGATGTGATGTGATGTGTGTGTGTGTATGTGTGTGTGTGTGGTCTGTGCTAATTTTCAGTCTGAAACTGAAAAAAAAGGGTGTGAGGTATGTGTCTCCCTGCCCCCAGCTGTTTTGGGGTAACTCTCTGTTTTCCTGGGTTTCTATTTTCTCTCCCCTTTCACTTCCCTGTATGCTCTCCCTCCATCCCTGACCCATTCATCGTGATGTTACCAGGCTTTTGTACAGTGTGTGCAGTGCAGGGCCAGACTCCTGACCCACATAATGATCTATTGTGCCTTACCTGACTCTGACTCTGTTCAGGGACAGGGCAGGGAGCAGTTCCCACAGTAGGAACCAGGGTTCTGCTTGGTCACAGTCTCTTTCTTTCTTTCTTTTTTTTTTTTTTAAAGATTTATTTATTATGTATACAGTGTTCTGTCTGCAGGTATATCTGCAGGCCAGAAGAGGGCACCAGATTTCATTATGGATGGTTGTGAGCCACCATGTGGTTGCTGGGAATTGAACTCATGACCTCTGGAAGAGCAGCCAGTGCTCTTGACCGCTGAGCCATCTCTCTAGCCCGATCACAGTCTCTTTCTATGTGCAGGGCACAGGTGGTTCCCACGTGGCCTGTGGAGTAGGTGCAGAGGCAGACTTAAGGAGAAAGGCCTGCCTCAAAGGCAGAGGTCAGAGCAGGACCCAGCACTTTGAGGCAGAGCGTCCTGCATTTGTGCTTCCTGTACTCTCACAGGTTTTACTCCCAGTAAACAGACTCAAGCCTTGGGAATACTATGAGGAAAGCCACCTTCTACACACACCAGCATTATAGAGGAATCCCTACCCTAGCTGTCAGACCCCCCCCAATCAAAGAATAAGCAGAAGCTGGGCATGGTGGTGCACACCCATAATCCCAGCGCTTGGAGGCGGAGACAAGAGGACCACGTAAATTTGAGGCTAGCCTGATTTGCATAGGGAATTCCAGGCCGGGTTAAACAGAGATTATGTAGATCCTTTCTCTCAAAAAAGGGGAGGGATGCCGGGCGGTGGTGGCGCACGCCTTTAATCCCAGCACTCGGGAGGCAGAGGCAGGCGGATCTCTGTGAGTTCGAGGCCAGCCTGGTCTACAAAGCGAGTCCAGGACAGCCAGAGCTGTTATACGAAGAAACCCTGTCTTGAAAAACCAAAAAAAAGGGGGGGGTAGGGATGTGGCTGGAGAGGTGCTCAGGGGTCACACACTTGCTGTCTTTGGCAGGATCTGAGTTTGGTTCCCAGCATCCACACCAGGCAGCTCACAACTCCAGGATCTGACACCCTCTTCTGGCCTGCTTGGGAACCCATAAACATGTAGCATATATGCAAACAGATGGACCCCAAGACAGATTGCAGGAGAGAACTCAGGACAGACCCCAGGACAGACCTCAGCATGGACTCTTAGGACAAATCTCTAAGCTAGACATTTAGGGCACATCCTCAGGATTGACACCCCCACTCCCATCACAGACCTGTCCCAGGCCCTCCAAGACAGATAGATCCCTGAGAGCATACATCCTGGGACAATCTTTTGCAAGACAATATCCTTGCCAATCTTCCAAGCATACATTGGAGCCTTGCAGGCATCTCTTTGTTGGTGGTGGTCAGAGACTAGTCTAGGAGTTTCCAAGTTTTTGGCATCTTATTCAGAAAACTAAAATAAAGACACACTCAGATTAGCAAAAGTGTTGAGGATTTTATTCAAGCAAAGTGACAGCACAGATCAGAATGTGCCTTTGGAGAACAGTGGGTCACATGAGTGAGAGTACTCAGGGGCCCTGGTTACTCCTTGGAGTTTTCCTTTTAAAAGATTCAGGATGGGCTGGAGAGGTGGCTCAGCGGTTAAGAGCACTGCCTGCTCTTCCAGAGGGCTTGAGTTCAATTCCCAGCAACCACATGGTGGCTCATTACCATCTATAATGAGATCTGATGCCCTCTTCTGGCTGCAGGTGTATATGCAGCTAGAGCTCTCATATACATAAAATAAATAAATAAATCTTTAAAAAAAAAGATTCAGGAGGATGGGTTGAGTTGCTAGGGGGTGTCATGTGGGTGGTTCTCTCTTTTGATTGACAGGCTTGGGTATGCAAGCCTTTGCTCAGTATGCATGTCCGTTCCCATAATGCATCTGATTTTAATCATATTTATTCCCAATTATGCCTAGTTATAAGATGGTAAATAGGGGGTTCTCCCCAAAGGCTCTCTTAGGGGGGACACGGTTTGCCTTATTGTACATGTTAACCAAAACTGGTCTAGAATGGGTCAGCTCATTTCTCCTGGTTTCGGAATGTGTGCTAGGATATGTTTGAATAAAAAAAGGGGCATTTTCTTTCTTTCTTTTTTTTTTTTTTTTTTTTTTGGTTTTTCGAGACAGGGTTTCTCTGAATATCTCTGGCTGTCCTGGACTCGCTTTGTAGACCAGGCTGGCCTCAAACTCACAAAGATCCGCCTGCCTCTGCCTCCCAAGTGCTGGGATTAAAGGCGTGCACCACCACCGCCCGGCTTCTTTCTTTTTTTTAAACATTACACAATTTTCTATTATTAAATGAGAAAATCTCATTTGTTACATCATCACATTGCTAGTCAGAGAAATGCTGCAGTGATGAAGAAAGTCAGTGTTGGATCAATCAAAGTCCTCATTTCTACAACATTCATTTACAAAGAAACAATGTTCAACACAGCCCAACACAATATTCTTGGTTTTCTTCATGTTGAAATCCAAATGGGGCATTTTCAAGGGGTGGTAAAGGAGAGGAACTTATCTCCACTGCTTAAAGCAGTGGTATACACACAGCCTGGCACTGGTGGGGTACTAGCTTGCTAAGCTATTCTCTATTTGTGCCAATCTCTTGTTGGCCAACCTCTACATCTCCAGGGCAGCATAACTCCTTTCTATATTTGGGACAGAGGAAAAAAAATAGCCCATAGCAGATGCGATTTCTTTCATGATGCAAGTGATGAGGAAACCAACAGCCTTGGCCTAGAGACAATCTCTTGCCTCAAGGCACATGCTAGTTCACACTAGAAGCCCACCTGACATTCTTCTCAATTGCTTTATTCTTCTTCTACCATTGTCTTGTTGCCTGTACATACTCATATGCAGGTATTCATTTGTTTGTGCACATGTATACACACACTTCTTTTTTTTGTTTTTATTGTTATTATTTATTTATTTATTTTGGGTTTTTGAGACAGGGTTTCTCTGTGTACCAAGCCCTGGCTGTCCTGGACTTACTTTGTAGTCCAGGTTGGCCTTGAACTCACAGAGATCTGCCAGCTTCTGCCTCCTGAGTGCTGGAATTAAAGGCCTGGCACTATGCCTGGCAATTATAGACAGCTACTATGTGGGTGCTGGGATTTCAGCCTGGGTCCTTTGTAAAAACAGCCAGTGCTCTTAACCACTGAGCCATCTCTCCAGCCCTCACCCTTCTTTTTTAGAGCTAGAATCTCATTTAGTACAATCTGTCCTTGAACTTGCCATGTAGCTGTGGCTGGCCTTGAACTTCTGATCCTCCTGCTTCCACCTCCTATCTTAGTTAAGGTTTCTGTTGCTGTGATAAACACTATAACCAAAATCAACGTGGGGAGGGAAGGGTTAATTTCAGCTCACAACTCTTAGGACCATCATGGAGGAAAGAGTTAGGTCCAAAGGAAACTCCAATTCCCCAAACCCCAAAAGGCAGATCAAATAGCCAGAAATGAGCTCAAGCTGGGCTATGGGAGGATTTCTGGTGGTTAGATAAAATCCATCATTCCTGAATTTCACAAGTTTGTGAAACTGGTTCCCATCTAAGAAAGGAGTCATTTCTCTTACCTGTGGCAGAAGGGACATTCAGCTACCTGTGGTGCCTATCATCAGGCCAAAGCACGTGCTGGCCACCAGGCTCCCTCAGTGTCACAAGTGCCTGTCACACCTTTCCATGCTGGCATCCTAGCCCTTCTCACCTCCTCCCCTGCTCTAAACTCCCTCCAGCTCAGGCTTCCCTCCCCTCAGCTACTCATTCTCCTTATATCACCGCTGCTATGTGCCCCCCACCTCTGTTCTGTTCCTGCTTCTCATTATATTTCCTCTATGCTCTATACCCTGCTATTCTTCCCTCTCTTGCAGATAGCCCTGGCCAAGTCCAGTCTGCTAGCCAGCCATGTACAGTGGACTTCTTATGCTCTCTGCTCTGGACTCTTCCAGATGCCTCTGACTGCTCTTTTATATCTACTTGAACTTTCCATGTAGCTGATAATAAACCTTCCTATTAATCCTATAACCAATAAAAATCTTCCCATTAACTATACCACATGGTGGTCTTGCCATTAGTTTATACAGAAAGTGAAGGCAGGAACCTGGAGACAGGAACTGAAGCAGAGACTATGGAAGAATGTTGCTTACTGGCTTGCTTCCAATGGCTTGTTCAGTCTGCTTTTTTTTTTTTTTGGTTTTTCGAAGGTTTCTCTATGTATCCCTGTCTGTCCTGGAACTCATTCTGTAGACTGGGCTGGCCTTCAACTCACAGAGATCTGACTGCCTCACGAGTGCTGGGGGAAAAAAAAAAAACATTTTAAGCCAATTGTATACACTTTTTTTAAAATAATTTATTTTTTATTTCTTCAAGTTACATCTCAGTCACAATCCCCTCCCTACTCCCCCCTCCAGTCCCACCCTTCCACCCTCCTCCCCCCTCAACCCCTCCATCCTCTTCCCTTCTTTTTTTTTTTTTTAGTTTAAGGTATTTCTTTTTCCCCCAACAGCTCTCCCTTTCATTCCAAAAAATGGTTCTTTTTCTTATAACTATAAATACAATACAAAACAACAGAAATAAATAGGCTACAATTATAAGAGTTATATGACTTAGCATACATTCCCAATGTTCAGTCCATATGTATTTGGCACCTGACTTTAACATTCTACTATCTAACCATCTCCATGTGTTTAAAGTTCTATATCTAACTCAGCTTTCATACTAACTTGCCTCATAATTTTAAAAATATCTTCTTAGATCCAGAACACCCTCTTGATTCCTAAACAACTCAAAATTTAACTATGAGACTCTAGCTATCTATTCTTCAACCACCTCAGAGACCTGAGAGGGATAAATATATCTGATTATATAGGAAGTGCAGGGACTGCAGCTTCCAATACTAAGAAAGGACATACCAGTGGCTGCCTGGACAGTTCCCATTTTCTCTCCATACATTGCAGCATCAATCTTCAGCTATTTGGACCCGCTTCTCTGACAGACAATTATATACACTTTTAGTTGAGGCAGAGACAGGAAAATTAGGAGTTTAAGGCCAGCCTGGCCTATATAGTGAGTTTGGAGTCAGCCTGAGCTACATGAGGCACTGTCTCAAGAACTTTTAGAAATGGGATCTTAATGTTAGTGTGGGGTTCACTTTTAGGGCTTAGAACTGACTTTTGAAGTTTGTATAGAGCATATACCACTCTGCATACATATCTAACTTGCTGATACACTCGTGTGACCACCACTCAGGCGACATTGCAGAGCACTTCTAGTAGGCCCAGGATGATCTCATGTCAGGTCCCAAGAGACACTTTCCAGAGATCAGCCTTGTGACCACTTCTGCTGCTGTCATTAGAGAAAGTCACCCTTAGCCCAGCTAGTCTGGGACTCACTGTGTAGCTCATGCTGACCTCGAACCCACGGACAGCCTCCAGCTTCAGCCTCTAGCACGTAGGGATAACAAGTGTGGTATGAGCCTCCATGGCCACTTTATCTCCCTCGCTCAATTCCGTCCTTTTTAACATCATGCAAGTGGGGGGTCCCTATAGATGTCTCATCCGACTTTCTGGTCCGTGGTGTTGCTGAAGTCTTTTGGAGGCACCCAGGTTATCCTAAGAAGCCACCTCCTATGTTGCTGTCTGACTGGTACTATGTCTGTCTCTGAAGATACCTTCCTGTTGTAGATCCATCCGTCTCATTAATGAGCATGAGATGTAGTTAAATCGGGGTACCATGAGATGGGATTTGAGCAGCCTAAACCCAGAATCTGGTGATGTTCTTGCTGGATGGGGCCAAGCTTCAGGAGCCCTCCTGGCTCTAGATTCCAGAGGGCCACAGTGAGGTTGTGCCAGGCGGCAGGTGCCCATGCTTGATAGACTTGCTCTCTTCACCCACGTCTGCTTTCTACCAGGTCCAGGCTTGCTCCTTCTGCAGGTGAGTCTGCAGGTGTACCAGCCTTTACATGGACTTGCTCTGTCACACCTCCAACCCTCTCCATCCTACAAAGGGAGGGACAGGGAAGGATGACAGCTCTCAGAAGGGCTATAGGGAAAATAGACTCAAGTCCTGGAAGTGGAGCTGTGTCAGAGGAATGCTGAGAATCAGAGGCTCACTGCCGGAAACAAACACAACCCTGGAGTTTCTGTTCTAAGTGCCCTGGAGCACTGGAGGAAGGAGGAAGAGGTGGCTCTTTGAGTAAGAGAAAAAAAATCGAAGAGAAGTGGAAGGGTGATGGAGAGTTCGAGCTAGTCTGGGATTTACAGTGAACTCTAGGCTAGCCTGGGCTACGTGGTAAGAACCCTGTCTCAAAAAAGGAAAAGAGAAGAGATGAAGGAGAAAGAGGAATGGAAAGAAGAGAAGAGGAGAGGGACACACACACAGAGAGACAGACAGAGATAGACAGAGACATAAAGCCCCTCAAGGCAGATGATGGAAGCAGGAAGGGATGGGAGTGAGGAAGGATTAGATGCTGAGGTGAAAAATCCTAAGGAAGCAGCACTGAGCATACACACAGAGACACCGGGAAGCTCAAATCTCTCCCGAGGTTTTCTGCCAAGAACTGGTGGAAGGGCTCATGAGAGGCAAGAGGAACGGAGCTCAGGTGTGGAGAGTGCGTGTCTGCGTATGCGGAGCTCGGGTGTGGAGAGCACGTGTCTGCGTATGATTCCCCAGGACCTGGGCTCTCTTCTCCAAGGCTCCCCCTGTGCCTCCAACGGCAGAGTTGTGATGGCAGTGTCAAGACAGGGCAAGCTCTGAGGTGGGAGGGAGGCATGTCCTGACTGCCCACCCTCAGACAGACTCAAGGACCTGGAGCCCACTGGCCCCTGGAGACCTGAGATCCATGCTGGGCTTCCGTGACAACCCTGAGGGAGCCTGCTAGGCCATGGCCCTGGACCACCTTCAGTCCTCCCTTGTCATCCCCACAGCCCAGGTCCAGACCCACGGTCACTCTGGTTTTCAAACAAATAGCAGAAATGAGATCACTTGACAGGTGTATTTTGAAGCAGACAAAGGCTTATTTTGAATTATTTTAGTTAATTTGTTGGTTTGTTTTAGTTTTTAAGACAGCTCAAACTGTAGCTGAGGACCTTTAGTCTTTGATATGCCCACCCTCACCTCCCTAGTGCTGGGATTATAGGTGTTTACCACCATGTCCAGCTCTATTTTTTTCTTTTTAATTGCACATAATGATCACACAGATTCACAGAGCGTGGTGTGACAATTCAGTACACAATACTGTGTGTAATCACAGGCAGAGGCAGTGTTTTCATATATCATCCTCTCCACAGTTATTATTGTTCAATATCTTTCCAAAATCCCCCCCCCCCAGTCTTGCTCTCTACAAAATATACAAGGTGGTTGGTACTTGCCTGTGGGCCTATCACCTACCTGGGAGGCTGAGGCAGGAGTCTGGAGAGTTCAAGGCTAGTCCTTGATACAGAGTAAGACCCTCTCTCAAAATTAAACAAAAGCTGGACATTGTGGGCTCAGGCTCTTATCTCCAGCATTTGGGAGATGGAGGCAGGAGGATTAGAAATTCAAGGTCAGCTTTAGCTACTCTGAATGTGAGGCTAGCTTGAGCTACCTGAGATTCAGTCGTTGTCTCAGTAAACAAACAGATATATTATTAATGAGGTTGTCTGTTAGTTATGTTATTGTAAAACACTAGAACCTTTTCTTTCCTCCTTTCTCCTTTTTGATATTTTTAAAAACACACACACAAACACACATACATATTATATATGTATATGAGTATTCTGCTTGCACGTTTGTCTGCGTACCATATGTGTGTCTGATACCCATGCAGTCCAGAAGAGGGTATTGGGTACTCTGGAGCTGGAGTTACAGATGGTGGTGAGCCCCATGTGGGTACTGAGAACTGAACCTAGGTGCTCTGCAAGAGCAGCCAGTGCTTTAACTGATGAGCCACCTCTCCAACTCCCCCTTGGGAGACTTTTGTTGTTGGTTTTATGAGACAGGGTTTCTCTGTGTAGTCCTGGCTATCTTGGAATTCCCTCTGTAGATCACCAGGATATCCTCAAACTCAGAGATCCGCCTGCCTGTGCCTCCAGAGTACTGGGATTAAAGGCATGCGCCAGCATACACCTTTAGCTCACTGGTAATTTCTTTTTTTGAGCCAGGATCTCATGTAGTAAGTTCCAGGCCAGCCTGACCTGCTTTGAGTGAGGCCTTATCTCAAAGAAATAAACAGATTCAGGTTGTGAGATGTCCATGTCCTGTTCCTCACTTGCAGATTTTATTCATTCCTCAAAGAAAGTCATTGCACACATGCCCACAGTGTTTCTGTGGCCACACGAGACTTAGGGTCCATGCAGGATGGACAGGGCAAACGTAACTCCTGACTCCAGCAGACTCCTGGGTTTCTCAGGGTTCACCCCACTGCAGACACATGTCACAGCCACTCTTTAAAGCAAAGGGTGGGTGGAGGGATGCTAGGGCTGTGGATCTGGTGTGAGCTTCACCTTGTGTAGTAAAGGCTTGTGGTCTCCGAGGCCACCACAGACTTCCTGGCTCTTTTTTTTTTTCTGTATGTAGTTGGGGACTGTGGGTTGTTTTGACAGCACCCAAAGCTGTAAGATGCTTTGTTCTCCTCTGCTGGCAAAGCTTTCCAGGGCAGGGCAACTGGCAAGGAAATGAGAGCAGCCCAGTGCAAACTTCCTTAGGAAAAAACAGCTTCAGGTGGTTGGGTTTCCCAGAAGGCCCAGCCTTTTTAAGGAATTGCTGCTAATTTCAAGCCCCATTTTCCAACAATACAGCAATGCAGTTAAGATGATGGGTACATGCCATATGAGTGTGTTAAGGTATCATGCTGAATCACACTCATATGTACAGTGAGTGAATGCAAATAAGTGCATCACAAGGAACAAAGAGGGAAAACCCAGGACTTCTGGTTTCAAAACCATTTAGAATCAACCCACTTCCTTAGTATGTGTTTCACTCCTTGAAGGAAGATGATATGGTGAATCCAAGGTGTGGAAAAAAGCTTGGATTCTGATGATGGTGATTTTGTGTGTGTGTGTGTGTGTGTGTGTGTGTGTGTGTGTGTGTGTGTTCATTCCTCAAAAACAATTAGAAAGCCAGATGCCGAGTGCACAGGTTCAGAGAGGGAGTCTGGAGACTAGGGTAGGCCCTGAGGAAAGCAGACAGGAGCAGATTGTAAGGGTGAGTTGAAGGATGAGTGACAAGTCCAGACGGAACCCTGGCCCCAGGCCTGGTGTCTGTGATGATTGCAGAGGCTGAAGGAAAACCTTTGTCCATGTGTCCTTCCCTCTGTCTACTCATCCACTCCTTCACCCACCATCTTTCTGTTTGTTCATCCCTCACATTTGCATTTCTCAACTGTTTGGTGAACATCTATGAGCCAAGCTGGGTACAGATGGGACTCATTTCTGATTCAAGTTGGATAAGACAAGTTGAGCAATTATCTATTGAACCGAGTATGAGTATTGAACAGGAACATGGGGACATGGTGAAGGGTGGAATGGGGTGAGAGAGCCATCAGCCATACACAGGTGATAATCCCTCTGCTTCCATTTTCTGTAATGTGACCACGTGTTTTAGTGGTAAACACCTGTTCTTGGAGAAAGAGGCTCAATTGATCTTTTCTTCACCAATATGGAGAAAGATGCAAAAGGACAACCAGTGTTAGTAAGCTCAACTATGCAAGAAAATACTATAGAGTACACAGATGGATGTCCCAATAAAGGTGGGTTTGGTCTCTTAAAGATTTCTCATCATGTCCTCACCAGTATTGCCTTTCTGTGTGGGTATCTATGATGTGTCTCTTAGTATTCACATTTCCTCTTCCTTTTAATTAATAGGATATTGTTATTTACTATTTTGAGAATTTCATCCAATGTTGCTTGATCATATTCACCCCAACTCCTCCCCCCTAACTTCCCAGACCTGCCTTTTCCTCCCTTACCCCTACTTTCTGTCCTTTTTTTCCCCCCGCCGAAGAGACTACCTCCAAACAGACATCCTGGTCCTTTGGCTCTTACAATCTTTCCACCCTCTCTTCCTCAATGTTCCTTGGGCCTTAATTGTAGGGATTGTGTTGTAGATGTCTTGGTTGAAGCTGGGTACATAACAGTCAGCTGTTCTCTGCATTTTGATCAGTTGTAGCTTTCTACAAAGGGTCTCTGCTGCAAGAAAAAGTTTCTTCATTGGTAGATAAGAGAGCAACACTTACATGTCAGTATAATGATAAGTATTTAGGATGCAGTTAGAAATTGCACTGGTTTAATAAAGAGTCTGTAGTTCTCCTTTAGGGCCATGGCCTACATACTTCCTCTTCTTATGAGGGTATCACATGGGAGGAGGACCAGCCTCACAGCTTCATTTTAACTCCATCACCTTTTCGAAGGCCACCATCCCTAAATAGAATTGCACTGTAAGATCTTGTGGGTTAAAGCATCCACATAGGAGTTTTGCGAAGACTCAGTTTGTCCCATAACACATACAATAGCTTTGAAAACAAGAACTCAAGTGCCACAAAACACACATCTTTGATGGACTCTCAGAGGGAAGGCATGGCCTGCCTTTCCCACAGCCGAGCCAGTATTGATGGAAGCCCATCAGAAGAGAAGCACAAAACACATGCTCTATGCAGGGCAAACTCTAACTTCAAGAAGCTGTGCCCATCTCTGAGAGCCAGCCCTGTGATGATCCTCTGCGGCTTGGGAACCTGGTGACCTATCACAGACACCTCAGGGTCTATTGCTTTGTGATATAAGGTTTCAGGCTCCCAATCTTTTGTCTTCCACAGTGGTGCTTAGTTAAGGGCTTTCTTGCTGCAGATGGCCTATCCACCTCAAATGGTGTGGAAATGGGGGAAATTCAATGTGATGGGTGGGTCTACCTCATCTGTGTGCATGGCAATCCAACTGACAGAGGGGAAGAAAGGCACCTTGGGCAGACATGCAGCCTGCGTCACTCACTGAGTGAGAGGCTTTGGTACTTGAGGGGCATTTGTGGGGCTAGCAGGAAGAGTGGCAGGTAAGCTTGGGAGGACCCATGACTAAGACTCTCTTCAGTAAAGGAGTGCCTAGTGTGTTGCGTCACAGGTCCAGTGATAAATCTTCCTCAGATCAAGGGATATGGCCAGTCCTCCTTCAGCCCCAGCCATTTGCCTAACTGCCAATTCACAGCTATGTTCCCAGGCTGGCTGGCTCTCGCCCTCTTGTCTGTGCTGAGCTTGGGTACCCAGGCCTTTAACAGCAAGCTCATCAAATGCTTTGAGGATCCCCAGTATGAAGAGCTGCTGCAGCTGGCTCGAAATGGACTGGGACAGACCATGGAGAGGAAACAAGTGGTGGTGATTGGGGCAGGCATGGCTGGGCTCACCGCTGCCAAGATTCTGCAGGATGCTGGCCACAAGGTATGTGATGGGGCAGGAGAGAATCTCTTGTGGGAAGAGTGGGTTCTAAACAGGGAAGCAGAAGACCAAGCTGTGTCCTTCTTGGGGAACTGGGGCTAGAGTGAAGCTCTGGGGCTCTAGAGTAGCTCAGGTAGGAGAGAGGGTGAGCCTACCTAGTAACAAAGAGCAAGTTTCAGAAAGAGGCAGGAAGGAGCTAGGGCTATAGCTCAGTGACAGAGGGAGAAGCACCCTGTGATTTCCATCCTCAGCACCAAAAAAGAAAGGAAAGGAGGAAGGAAGGATGGTGAGATGAATGGAAGGAGGGAGTACTAGGGAGGGTAGTAAATCTGGATCTGCCACAGGGGAGGAGGATGTTGTGTTGATGGTATGTTACAAATCTCATTGAGTTCATTAAAGAGCTGTATTTCCAGGTGACTGTCCTGGAGGCCTCAGAGCGTGTAGGGGGCAGAATCGAGACCCACAGAGTTCCTGGAGCACATTGGTACATAGAGCTGGGTGCCATGAGGATCCCTATCAATCACAGGTACTCCTGAGAACACTAGTGGCAAAGAGGGAAGGCTAAGATGAGGGCTGTCACACTAAGAGGCCAATGCAGACAACAGTGGATGGAGTTCTTTCCTGGAAGCCCAAGGGTTAGGATCTGACTCACCTCATTTTCCAGTTTTTGGGCAGCGTAGTTGCCTCTCCAAGCCTCAGTGTTTAATCCATGTAAGAAGATAACTGTACTAGGTTTGACTGCCAAGGAGGCTGGGCTGAGGGTCACAGAAGATAGGTGATCCAAGATAAACCTGTTGGAAAATCAAAAGCAGTCTACTGAGTTTGCAAATGATAGGAAGCCTAGTACTCTTCCAGTGGAATGGGAGAGAAATTTGAAGAATGCAGCTAGAAGATTCAGGACTAGTTAAATGTAGCCTCTAGCCTCCAGGAAGGATGGCTCCAAGGAAATACTCCAAGGACATCCCTTACTGGGCCTCCAGGGACTGGAATGTTCACTCTTGAAAATGCAAAGGTTGCAGATTCCACACAAAGTGGTAGAGATCTCAGCCAGCGTTGAAGACCATTAGTAAGGGATCTGGTTCCCTCTTGGCCTCATGGGTTCTAGTCTAGTGAGATGACCAGGGTGCCTAGCATCCCTCTCATGGAGGAAGGCCAGGGGTGGTCTTGGCGAATCCAAGGGAGGCAGGAAGTAAGCCTGGGAAGTAAGAGGGGCTGTTGGTTCTCAGGGCCTGAAGAGTCTCTGACCTTCTTTACAGGCTTTCTCATGAGTTCATCAAGAAATTTGGGCTGATGCTAAAGGAGTTCTGTCCTTGTAACAACCAGACCTGGGTGCTGGTCAATGGTGTCCGGCAGCGCTTTGGGGCAGTGCAGGCTGACCCTGGCCTGCTGGGTTACCCAGTAAGAGCTGATGAGGTGGGGAAGACAGCAGAACAGCTCTTTGACAAGTCGCTGAGGAAGGTAAGGCAGAATGGGAAGTGGCCTGCCTCTTCCCTCAGGGCCACCCTGAATGAACACCCTCAAGTCCCTCTGATTCCCCAGGGGGGAGCTCGGAGTGAACCTCAGATCCATGAGTGCAGGAAGCCTACACCAGATTGGCTGTTATTGACCTCACTCCTCTCCCATGACTCTGCCCTGTGTCAGCTGCTGGTTCTGCAGGCAGTGCATTCTCTGACCCCAGACATTTGTGTATGTACAAAGTCGCTACCTACCATCATGGTGGGAGCAGGTTCATTAGAGAGAGAGGCTTACAAGCTGGAGTTTGGATTTGGATGTGTTGTGTGACCTATGCAAAATACTTTCTGGCCTCTTCTCTCCTCTCCATAGTTCCAGAGCCTCTTGCTCCTAGTCTGGTGTGAGGATTAGGTGACAGGATGTGTGAAAGCGATAAGATGGTGGTAGGAACAGTGCCAGTGCTCAGACTACAGCTGTCGTGATGCTTGATGGGTTGTCAAGGACGTTCAGTAAGCACTCTGGAGGCCTGACTACTTTACCTACTTGGTCCAGCAGTGACAATGCTTTTGTCTCCTCTCACCTATGTCCTGGAGGGACCTCAGTATGACAAATGAGCTCAGTAAGAACAGAGAGCACTCCTAGGAGCCCTTTGCCCAGGTGTCCTTTAGTGCTGTCCTCCTGTGCTCACTGGAGGTCAACATGCCCAGCCTCTCTCAGCAGCTCAGTGGGGCCAGGCCCTCTGACCACTATATGCTTCAAGTTGCTTAGAAGTCCACAGAAATATCAACTCAGGATAGGAGGTAGAGCCTCCATATATAGGAACATCAAAGCTGACAGGGAAGCCTGGACACCTACCTTTGTATATCTGGTGTCTATTCAAGGAGAGGTGAGATTCCCACAATCCCAGATTTAGGACACAGTTCTGAAACCCAGGGTTCATATAAAGCATCACACACACACACACACACACACACACACACACACACACACACACAC
>CAJQZJ010032020.1:9237167-9250040 GCA_907164525.1 Lophiomys imhausi
ACACACACACACACACACACACACACACACACACACACACACACACAGGCTGTTTAACAAGCATGGTGTATGTGGATGGATGGGGCAGGGTTGACAATCTGTGAGGGCTGACCCTCACCACATGTCCATCTTGTCTTCTTCTCTCCTGAGAGATTGTGGAAGAGCTGAAGAGCAGCAGCTGCCAGGAGGTCCTGGAGAAGTATGACTCCTTCTCCACCAAGGTCAGTCCTGAGACTTTATGTCCCATCGTACACCCTGAAACCACCCCTGTGGGACTGTCACCTGGGGCTTATTGTTCATTACTTGTCTGGTCTAGCTGCACTGTCTGCCCTGATAGAATACAAGCTCCAGTAGGGGAGGAAGGGAGAGAGGAGGTGGAGGAGGGAAGAAAGGATGGATGGAAGGAACTACACAGAAAGCACTCCAAGGAGAACAAGCCAGGCTGCCTTTTCAGAGCTTGCTTTATCAAGGCAGTCATCCATAAAACCTACAGAGTCAAAGGGAGACAGAGATGTGTGGGAAACCTTTTATAGGTATGTGTTGCTTAACAGGGGATTAATGTCTCAGAATGTATCTTTAGATGATTACATAGTTCTGCAAAAATCACAATGCTTACTGGCATAAACAAAGATGGCTGCAGGGTCACTTGGCTATATACTTGCTGGAGACCACTGTTTTATGTGTAAGTCACCACTGATGAAAACATCTTTTGCAACACATGACTACAGTGAAAAGAAGGAAAGGCTTGGGGCTGAGGGTACAGCCCACTGGTGCAAGAGCTGATCTGTCATGTGTGAATCCTTGGCTTCAATCCCCAGCACCAGAGATGCAAAAACACAAGGAAGGTTACTGATCTGGCCTGACTAGAGGCTGCTGGCTTGTGGGTGCTGGAGCCAACTCATCCATGGGCCTGTTGAGGGGAGGGTAGTTGGTATTCTCCAACTGCTCCTGAGAGATAAGCTGATAGTCGCTTTCAGGTCCTGAGCATTCTAAGAAGGCTGTGTGTGGTTTACCTCTGTGGGCTGCTTGCTTCAGATGTTGGGTGGATCAAAGCCTGTTGCCGTGTGTGGTCTGACCACTGCATACTCAAGGCCTTGGTGTGAAGAAGAGAGAGAAGGAGATTAGAGAATAAAGAGAAGTCAGAGACGGAGAGGACTTACACCTACTGCTAACACGCCTTCAGACTTGGGGCAGAGATAACCTTGATGTTGACGATCCTAACAGATCCAGCATGTCTCCAGGCACCCTGGTGTTGCTGTTTCTAGCCTTGGGGTTTTATCTCTGGTTTAACCAAGTATGTTGAAAAGAGGAATTGTTTTTTTCCCTCCCAACTGGCGGTATCTGGACATCCAACAGGTTCTTAAAGTGCCTGGCCTCTAGCCCTGCCTGTGTTGGTGACAGGGACCAACTCACCCCCGAAGCAAATTGGATGGTCACCCACTCTAACGGTGAATCCATTCCAGCCAGATTTGTCATGTCCATGCTGGCTTTACCTGACACAATGAGCAGAGAGAAGGCATAGGACACAATCAGGGGAATTGTGCAGCAGGAGCCAGCTATGAGGTCACTTGCTGATGGAGTGGCTGAGTCAGCAGGTGATGGGGCAGGAGTGGGAGGGCAGGGCAGGATGAGAAGTTTTTGGTACTCAGATTCTCCTGAAAAGCCAGGCTGGGTCCACATGGATGGATATGGAGACTGGGCCTCAGCTTTCCCATCTACAAAACAGGAACCCTTGCCATGAATGAAGAGAGTCTGTAGGCTGAATACTATGCCTAGTATTAGGTATGTTCTCTGTATGGGGGACCACATGAGACACAAGTGCAAGGCAGCCTTGGGGTCCAGAGGACACACACATGTCCTTTTACCCTGTCCAGGTCTGTTCCTTGCTGTCCCTGGGTAGGAAGTTAGACCCTTGTACATCCTCACCTGCTTGCCTTACTTCCTCATGCATGAGGACAGGAGTACCTGATCAAGGTGGGGAACCTGAGCCGAGGTGCTGTGCAGATGATCGGCGACTTGCTGAACACAGACTCTGGTTACTATGAGGCCTTTACGGAGACCCTGCGTGGTATCATCTCCTTCTTCCAAGAGCCCCGGTGAGAAATGGGGTCACTAGTTATTGATGAGGGTAGCAATGAAAGGAGGGACTAAGAAACTAGGGGAAAATCCCCCCCAAAGTGGGAAGCCAGGTGTGGTGCTATGCACCTCTAATCCCACTCAGAAGGCGGAGGGAGGAGAAGATCTCTGAGTTTAAGGCTAGTCTCAAAAAGAAAAAAAATGGAGGAAGAAGGAAAAAGCAGGGATCATGACTCCAAGAAATCTCAGTCACTGGAGTGGATGGGGTGTTAAACACCTAGGGTAGAAACCAGAGATATGCTTTCTGATATGCTGCCTACCTTGGGACCCCACTCTGAGAACCTCTGACGAGGAGTCTACCAAGAGTGTGTTGCTGTGAGCCTCATGTATCCTGCGACAGGGACTGTGGCCTCAGCCCTGCTTCATGAAGCACTTGTCATTGCTCACCTGAGGAAGACTTATCAGGGATGCCAACCCAAGACTCCAGTCACCACTGGTCACTGACCATGTGAGCTGTAGCTATAAGATAAAAGGGCACCAGGCAAGGTGGTGCACACCCGTAACACCAGCTCTCAGGAGGTGGGGCAGAGAGACCTGAAGTGCCAGGCCCTGTTTGTCTCAAAAACAAAAGTAAACAACAGAAAGATAAAGATGAACTGGTTTTGTGAAAAAACAAAACCAAAACCAAAACAGGCTATGGGACAGCGGAAGTGAAGCCTGGAGCATAAACTTATTTAGTCATTCTGGGTTTTTTTGTTTGTTTGTTTGTTTTTTGCATAGACTCCCACCCTTCTTATCAATTTCAATCCAAGCCAAGAATTGTCTTTAGGAGGCATAGGAGGGAGGAAGTTTTAGGACAGACTAAATAAAACAGCTTTGTAGTGTTTAGGCTATTTTCCTTGAGTAACCCCTGAAGACGCTATGAAGGGGCTGTACGAACTCTGGGCCAGGGTTGGGGGTCTGGCTTAGTTCTAGACTGTCCAGCATGCTTGAAGCCCTGGTGAAATCCCTAGCACCACATAAAACTGGGAGGGGCAGCAAATGCCTCTAATCCCAGCACCTGGGAGGTGGTTACAGGAGAAGCAGAAGTTCACTTCTGGGTCTTTGTCAGCTTAAGACCCATAGGAGGAGGGAAGTGACCCAGAGGAGGGGGGAGGGGGGTAAGGAGCTCAGAGCAGATGCATTTTTCTTATTGGTCATCCCAAAGCAATGCCTGTCTCTAGTTCCCTGGAGCTAACAGACATTCTACTTGGCCTTGGTTCTTTGACGACTGCTTATCTCTCTGAAACATGGCTGGGACATGACTGAGAAGAGACTGAGCCATTGTCCAGTTCCAACAGCCTGTCCTCTGAAGGCCCTGCCCATCAACCCACTCATCTCCCTCTCTGCTGATTCATTCTCAGGTTTGATGAAATCGTTGGGGGCTTTGACCAGCTCCCCCAGGCGCTTCACAATTCGCTCCTCCCAGGGACAGTCTGGTTCTACTCACCAGCAGAGGAAGTGGAGATGTCTGGAGACTGTGTCCATGTCACCTACCGGACACCAGACCCTCTGCAGCCCAGGGCACGGCTGACTGCAGATTTTGTGGTGGTGGCTACCACTGCTAAGGCTGCCCGGCTCCTCCGATTCCAGCCACCTCTCTCTCTCAGCAAGCAGGACGCTCTGCGCTCTGTCCACTACAACAGTGCCACCAAAGTGATCCTGGCCTGCACAGAGCGTTTCTGGGAACGAGATGGCATCTCCAGCGGCAAATCTAGCACTGACCGGCCTTCCCGCTTCATCTATTATCCCAACCACATCTTCCCCAATGGCGTGGGGGTCATCCTAGCATCTTACACCCTGGATGATGACTCCACATTCTTTACAGCCCTGGACCATACTCAGATAGTAGACATTGTTCTGGATGACCTAGCTGCTGTTCACAATCGCCCCAAAGAAGAACTCCGTGCCCTCTGTCCCTACTCCACAGTCAAGAGCTGGAGCCAGGACCCCTATTCCATGGGTGGCTTTGCCTTCTTCACCCCCCTACCAATATGTGGATTATGCCCAGGAACTCAGCCAGCCAGAAGGGCTAGTCTTCTTTGCAGGTGAGCACACAGATCTGCCCCATGGCTGGATTGACACTGCTATTAAGACAGGCCTCAGGGTGGCGAAGAACATTCAGGAGACTGTGGACTTGGCTTTGACAAGGAACCCCAGAAACACAAAAGAACACTTCTCTAAAAGTGAACTGTAAGCAACCAACCATATGGGCCCCAGGAATGATGGGGATTCCAAACAAGTTTGTCTGCTGAGAGATGACACAAACCCACACTCACCTGTCTTCACCTTTGCTCAGAGACTTGATGTGAGACCCATGACCAGAGCTTCAAGGTAACAAACTGCCCAAGACCTTGGATTTATGACAGTAGGTCAGCAAAAACATGTGGCATAGAGAGAAAAACAATAAAGCAATCGTTGAATTCAACTATCACTGTTTTTTATTTATAATTTTTGAATTAAAGTTTATTCTGAGACAACGTACATACAAATGCCATGGTCTGAGGCATGGAGGTCAGAGCATAACATTAGGGTGCCAGTTGTCTCCTTCCACCATGTGGGTGCCAGGGATTGAGCTCAGGCCACTGGGTTGGTCACAAGCATCTTTGTCCTCTGAGCCATATGGCCAGCCTAAGTGTTTCATGATAGTCTAGTGTCATCTAAACAGTTTTAGAGTTGAGTCCTGCAGGCAGGTGAGACTCTTGCCTTTCTTTGGCCTCTTCTCTTGTGCATTTATCTGAGTCTAGTCCTAGCTCTCTCCATCTTACTTTTCTGTTGCTATGAAGACATCATGATCAAGGCAGCTTACAGAAAAAGAGAGTTTATTGGTGGCTTACAGTTTCAGAAGGTGAGTCCATGAACATTGTGGTGGGGAACACAGCACCAGATGTGGCACTGGAGAAGAATCGGAGAGTCTACATCCTTATCTGAAAGTAGGAAGGAGAGGGAAACCTAACTGGGAATGGCATAGACTTTTGAAACCTTACAGCCCACCTCCTCCTCCAAGGCCATACCTCCTAGTCCTTCCCAAACAGTTCCTCAAACATATGAGCCTGTGGGGGTTGTTCTCATTCAAACCACCATCTTCCCCTCCTCTTCTCCAGTTCTCTGTCTTCCATGACTGAATTTTAAGGGAAGTTGAGATATTGGCTACTTGAGGCAACTGTGGCCAGCAACATGTTCCATGCTTTTCTGTGTTGTTTCAACAGCCTCAGTGGAGGGGGGCTGGAGAGATGGCTCAGCAGTTAAGAGCACTGTCTGTTCTTCCAAAAGCCATGGGTTCAAATCCCAGCACCCATATGGCAGTTCACAGCTGTCTGTAATGGCCAGGCATGGTGGCACACACCTTTAATCCCAGCACTGAGGAGGCAGAAGCAAGCGGGTCTTTATGAGTTCAAAGCCAGCCTGGTCTACAGAGTGAGTTCCAGGACAGACAGCCAGGGCTGTTATGCAGAGAAACCCTGTCTCAAAAAAACCTAAAAACAGCCTCAGTGGACAAATTCTAATAGTGTTGTTTCTGGGATCTTCAGGGTCAAAATTTGGGCCCTGGAAACCCTAATGAGTCAGGCTTGTCCACCCATCCTCAATATACCAATCAAGGAGACAAATAATAGGGCCTGCAAGATGCCTCAACAGGTAAAGGCACTTACCACAAATGGTAAAGAGAACAAGTTGTCCTCTGACCTCTGCAAATAACCCTGAAAAATGCATCTCTCTCTCTCTCTCTCTCTCTCTCTCTCACACACACACACACACACACACACACACACACACACACACACAAACCTGTAACTCCAGGTTCAGAGGATCCAATCCACTCTTGGCCTCCACTGGCATTGCATGCATGTATTGCTTGTATGTACAAACACAATGGGAAATACTCAAATACATTAAAAATATCTTTAAAAAGAGAGTAAGCCAAGTATGGTAGTGTGTATCCTTAACTCCAGCACTCAGGAAGCAGAGACAGAGGAATCCTTGAGTAGTTTGAAGCCAGTCTTGTCTACATAGGGAGTTCCAGGTCTGCTAGGGCTACAGAGTGAGATCCTGTCTGGGGTGGGTGGACTATAGTAGTTTAAAGCAGAGAAAGGAGATTTATTCAGGGTAGCCAGACTGGGAAGAATAGTCAGTCCATCTTCAGGTTTCTGACATAAGGTTAAATAGGAAACACCACATCTGGTCAAGGTGTGGTCCTGTTCACATTGACCCACCAGTGTCTCAGCTCCAGGCTCCTCTACAAGGTAGTCTGGAAGTTGTGGATACCAAGTGAAGTCTCTCCTTGGGAGACAAGGTCTCTGTCAGCCTGACACCAGGCTTCAGCTTTTCCCTCTGCCAGTAGGAGACTTTTGGAGGAATTCCTTGGGGCCCATTGTCTCAACAGTATAATGACTCAAGGGAGGGCACAAGGGTCTCTCTGCAGAATAATTTTATTCTTACCAGGGCCATCTAGCTGTCACTCCAGACCCTTGGCTCTGCCTTGTTCTTCTTTGTGCCCATATAATAACTAGTGATTGGTGATGGACACCTACACAAGAAGGTTAAATGTTTGATGAATACAATGTCTCAGAAGGCACATGGCTGTATTCTGACTTCTGTACCTTGCCCCTCCCTGTCCCCAGACCTACGTGTCCTGGCAGACACGAGAGCAGAAGTGTAGAGATGGTAGAGTTGATGCTGATGATGCCTTTTAATCAGAGATAACAAGATGAAGGCATAGAAGCCTGTCATTTGGCAGTGACTTGGCCTGAATTTTGTCCTGAAGGGAACTCTTGGGGTTGTGAGTTAGTCAGCCTGAGGGTCACAGGAAGAGATCAGGTGGCTATACAGTGAGGTGACAATTCAAAACTAGGTACTGTCAAGAACCAGGTGAGATAAGGCTGTCCATGGCACATGCCTTTAATCCCAGCACCCAGAAGGCTGAGACAGGCAGATTTGAGTTCGAGGCCAGGAGAGTGAGTTGCATGGTACAGTTTTCTTCAGAGATTAAGTCAGAGATAGATAGATAGACAGAGAGAGAGACAGAGAGACAGAGAGATTGGGGGGGGGGAGAGACCTTTAAGCAAGGTTGCTAGCTGTTTATGTGGGCAGGGTAGGCATTATTTTATCCCCTGAGGTTGTTCACCAAACCACAGCCGTGACAATAAGCCCCAGCCAAAACCAGTCAGGACCTCGCCTCAACAGCACACCTGGAAGGCGTGTGTAAAGACACTTGGTCTGCAGACTGTTTCTCCCATGACTGACTCATCCACTGCCTTATTCTCTTTCCCCCTATAGATAGCAGTGAGCTGTGTCCTCCAACTTCAGAAGTTGGGTCAAAAGCAGCTTAGGAAAGAAAGGGTGTACTTTAGTTCACAAGTTCAAGTTACAGACCATCACTGCAGCAGAGTCTAGGCAGGAACTCCAGCAGCTAGTCACAGTCAAAAGCAGAGACATGGCCTGGAGAGATGGCTCAGTGGTTAAGGACACTTACTGCTTAGTCATGAGGACCAGAGTTTGCTTGCCAGGAACCACACAAGGGGGGCTCATGAACACCTGTAACCCCAGCTCCAGGTCAGCACTCTGCCAGCTTCTTCGGGCACCTGCACAAATATGTGCACATACATTCATGTGTGCGCACACACATACACATACATACACATACATTCACGAGTACACACACATATACATACATACATATACACACATGCACATGTAGACACCCACACATGCATACACACACAACAAGACAAAACATGAGGCTGGAGACAGGGCCTAGTGGTTGCTCTTGCAAAGGACCCGTGTTCTGTTCTCAGCATCCACTTGGTGGCTCACAACCATACTTGGTGGCTCCAGCTCCTGGGGATCCAATGCCTTCTTCTGATCTCTGGGGGCATAAGGCATGCATATGGTGGACACATATACATACATACATGTATGCAAAACATTCATACAAAATAAAATAAATAAATGTAAATTTTTTAAAATAAATATATAAAATTATAAAAAATAAAATCTTAAAAAAAGAGCAAACAGAGGATAAATGAATGCATCCTTTATGCTTAGCAGCTTTTATTCTTACACAGTTCAAGGTCCTAAACTAGGGGCCTTTCAGGTCGGGTCTTCCCACATCAAATAAGGAAATCAAGATAATCTCAAATAGACATGTCCACGTGAGTTCAGGGAGGTCCCTAAGTCTCCTACAATCCAGCCTCTTGCTATTCCTCTTGGGTCCCCATCAGAACTACTTGGTAGGACTCAGTGACTGAAGACATCACATGCTCTCAAGGCAAGTTAGAGAAATCAAACTGGAACCCAGAAATCAAATCTGCTGGCCAGTTTTTACAGTGCAGGAAGATGCAATGCAGGCTGTCATGAGAGTAAAAGCATCAATGGTCTTAATTAGCTAAGAACTAACCTATCAACCTTCCAGGGAAGATGTGCCAACTGATGCAACAGTGGCATGACTACTGTGAGGAAACCAAACACTCTCTGATAGGTTTTGAGGCCTGCTCCACGAGCTGGAATTCCTGTCTGACATTGTAAACTCACTTAAAAACCCATAGCCAAGGAGGCATTATGTCCTGGGAGGAATGTACTACTACAGTTTAGCTAAATCTACGTAATGACACTCTGCCTTCTATGTATTTGTCTTTATACTCACAGACAAATGTTACACTCAGTTTTAGAGAATCTTTACAATGACTTGTGGTGAAGGCAGAGACACATGGCTGCTCGTGGTGCTGAGAATAAGTGGTGGTTGAATGTTCAGCTCTAAACAGGATGTTGACACCAGCCCTTCGAAGGCTTAGGAAAGAATTCAGAAGAGGGGTCAGAAAGACCGTTAGACCAGAAGATAGGAAGAAAGGCTGCGGAGTGCTGTCTTCTGGGTATGACATAGTCATTGTAACCAGGCTGTCAGAGCAGCAGTGCTGACTGCAATGGGAATGCGTAAGAGTGGGCCTATACAAGACGTCAGTCATAGGGAAGGGATGGACTATGGAGCTTTACCCCTTTCTGCTGAACTATGGGCTACTGATGGATTCTGAGGGTGGGGCAGAAAAGTCTTCAGTTGTGTATCTTCTGATAAACCCATCAGGCTGCAGTGAACACTCCAAAACCCATGGCCACATAGCCCTGGTTAAACTCAGGGGTAACAACAAAACAGAAAGATGTGACTGTGGGAAAGAGACTTAGGGGTAGCAATAGAGATGGAAAGGAGGTAAGAAAGGATCAGACTGCATCATATGTACTATGAAATTGTCAAAAAAACTAAAAGAATAGACTATTTAACAGGGAAATAAAGAATCTGCAGCTAACTGGTGGTGGCACATGCTTTTAATTCCAGCGTTTGGGAGGCAGAGGGAGGCAGATCTCTGACTTTGAGGCCAGTCTCGTCTTCAGAGTGAGTTTCAGGGCATCCAGAACTATGTAAAGAAACCTTGTCTCAAAAACCAAAAACCAAAAAACCAAACCAAACCAAAACAAAACAATCTCAGGACAGGGACCTGCCTTCCTAAAGTTCATTCCAACATAACCTCACTCAAAAGGCCAGGGAGGCAAGGCCATGTGACCTCTCTCAATTGCTATGAAAAGAAATTCCAGCCTCTTTCAAGGGAGTGATTATTTATTAAAAACTTTTATATCATCCGGTCTGGTATATTCTTTTACTTTCTGGGTCACTCCACCTACAACGGTCACCTTGGATTCCTGGAACAGCAGCACCTCCTAAGCAGGAGCAGTCATCTTGAGGGAACCAACTTGTTCCCTCAAGCAATAGAGACTTCTTTGGGCTGTTGTACAGAGCCAGAAGTACAATAAGGATCAGCCAGACCACACTTGACCAAAAGCAGTTATGCAGGCCTTGCTCCCTGCCCCTATTTAACCCCAAAGCTGATGTCCGTGCCACAGGCATGGGACAGAATGGTCAACTCCCACCTTCCCCATACTAGCACTGAAATTTTTGTTATTATTTAAAAATATTTTAGATTGCTGAGTGGTGGTGTGTGTGTCTTTAATCCCAGCACTCTGGGAGACAGAGGCAGGCAGATCTCTGAGTTCAAGGCCAGACTGATCTACGAAGCAAGTTCCAGGACATCCAGAGCTACACTGAGAAATCTTGTCTCAAAAACCCCCAAAAGATTATTTTTTATATGTATTGTGGTATTGTGAGTGTGTGTGTGTGTGTGTGTGTGTGTGTGTGTGTGTGTGTGCGTGTGTGTGTGTGACCAGAACAGCAATAAATATGGCTGAGCCAGTATCTCTTTTGTATGATATAGAGTCCTTTGGGAATATATACAAGAGTGGTATGACTGGGCCATATGGAGGTTTTTTTTGGGAATATCACCACACTGATTTCCGTAGTGGCTACACCAGTTTTCACCCCCACCAGCAATGTGCAATGGCTTATACTCCTACACATCCTTGTCAGCATCTGTCATTTATTTTTTTGATAGCCATTCTGATTGCGGTGAGATGGAATCTCAAGGCAGTCTTAATTTTCACTTCCCCAATGGCTAAGGATGTTGAACACTTTTAAAAGAATTATTTATTGGCTGTTGGTAGTTTTTCTTTTGAGAACTCTCTGTTCAGTTCATCAGCCTGTTTTAAAAAATTACTTGTTTGTTTTCTTGTTGTTTAGTTTTTTAAGTTCTTTGTATGTTCTGGATACTTGTTTTCTATCACATGTATAGCTGGCAAAGATTTTCTCATGTTCTGTAAGCTGATTGACTGTAAGAAAGCTTTTTAATTTCATGAGGTTCTGTTTGTCATTTGCTGGCCTTATTCCCTGAGCAACTGGAGTCCTGTTCAGAAAGTCCTTATTTATGTCTACATCTTGAAATGTTTTCCCCACCTTTACTTCTATTATTTTCAGAATTTGATGTCTTAAATTAAGGCCTTTGATTTGTTTGGAGTTGATTTTTGTGTGGGGTGAGAGGGATAACAGGGCGCCAGTCCTTAGGCCCTGAGACCTTAGCACAACTCCACAATGGAAGTGCCATTCAGGGTGTAAAACTCAGCTCATAGACAGCACACCTACCAAAGCTAAAACAAAGGCCTAATCCATCAAATCCATAGTTCTGGGAAAGTCTCTGAATGTACTAGCTTTGCTTTTTGGCTTCTGCAGTTCTGCTTCTGGAAGTATGCCAACCAGAACATGCGTTTGGGCTTGAAAGCTCACCCTGAGAAAGGCTTGGGCTATACTGGCATCCCAAACATCCACAGTGGTTTCCACTGGCTAAGATTTTCTATTGGCTTATACCCACGTCTGAGCAGTCTTCTTTGGTGAATACACAACAAGAAGTAAGGAGCTAGTTCCCTCTACAGGCAACATCCAGTTTTCCCTGTACCACTTATTAAAATGATTGTTTTTCTCCAATAAAGACGCTTGGCATCTTTGTGAAAAATAAAGTGTATAGATGTGAATCTAGGTCTTCTATTCTGTTCTTTATATAAAAATCTGTTTTTTTTTTGTTTGTTTCAACACCATGCTGTTTTGTTACTATGGCTCTGTAGTATAATTGAAATCAGGTTTAGTAATGCTTCCAGCATTAATGTTTTTTGCTCAGAGTTGCTTTGGCTAACAAAGGCTTTTTTGTGTTTTCAAATAAATTTTAAGATTATTTTCTATTCCTGTGAAGAATGGCATTATGATTTTGATGGGGATTGCACTGAATCTGTAGATGGCTTTTGGTAAAATAGCCATTTTGTAATATTGATTCTTCTTATTCATCATAGGAGAGCTTTCTATCTTCTAGAGTCTTCTTGAATTTCTTCCTAGATTGTTTTTTAACATTTTCATTGTAGAGGGGTCTTTCACTTCATTGGTTAGGTTAATTCCAAGGTATTTAAAAATTTTTAGTCAGCCTTGAACGATATCTTTCCCTGGAATTCTTTCTCAGTATGTTTGTCATTGGTATGTAGGAAGGCTACTGATTTATGAGTTAATTTTGAATACTGTCAGTTTGCTGAAAGTGTTATCAGCTCTAAGTGTGTCCTGGGGGAGTGTTTAGGGTCTCTTATGTATAGAATCGGATCGTCTTCAAGTAAGATACTTGGACTTCTTCCTTTTCCTCCTGTACCCTTCTTATTTGTTCTCTTGTCTTACTGCTCTCAGACTTTCAGCTTTATACTGAATAGGAGTGGAGAAATGGAACACTGATTTTAGTGGAAAAGTTTCGTGGTTTTCTCCATTTGGTATAATGGTGGCTGCATGTTTGTCACGTAGAGCTTTTATTTTGTTGAGATATGCTCCTTCTGTTCTGTATTTCCTTAAAGCTTTATCACAAAGCAATTTTGAGTTTTGTGAAAAGCCTTTCCTATATCTTACTGAGATGATTATATGGTTTCTGTCCATGTTCATTTGTATGATGTTTTATATTTATAGATGTGCATATATGGAACCATCACTACATCTCTGGAATAAAGCCAGTTTGATCAGAGTGAATGATCATTTTGATGTGACTTGGCATTTGATTTACAAGTACTTTGCTAAGAAGTTTTGCATCTATCCCCATCAGGGAAGTGGTCTATAATATTTGTGTGTGTGTGTGTTCGTGTGTGCATGTGTGTGTATGGTGTGTGTGTATATGTGTGTATGCATTGCATATTTGTGTATTTTTGTTTATATGTATGTGTGTATGTGTGGTATATTTGTGTATGTGTGCATATATGAGTATATGCGTATGCATGTGTATATGTGTATGTATGTTGTGTATTTGTGTATATATGTATATATGTGTCTGTATTTGTGTGTGTGTTGTGTATTTGTGTGTGCATGTG